>JADFUC010001878.1:0-103482 GCA_019722365.1 Lithospermum erythrorhizon | reverse complement strand
AGTTACGCATTGCTAAGTTGCCGCAAAAAATGACTTGATTTGAGCAACACAACTTCCACATGCAATCGATTAGAAAACGTACCAAATTTCGTCTCCATGTTTATCACAAAACAAGCGAATTTTCCAAATGATTGTTTCGAACTCCATTTAACGCTACTCCCCATGTTTGTTTGAAAACAGCCGAATTCTCCTCATGCTTATATACCAACAAGTGAATTATCTATTTGCTTATAAACACTCAATCATTTCAATTGCTACTTATATTGTACTACCTTCGTTTCTTCTCCATCTCAACTCCATTTGTGTTTGTTTGGAAGCAATAAACAAATATATCATTTGGATAATTGCCTCTTCACGATTATCGGCTCAATGGGTCGGCAATGCTATTAGATTTTGATGATCGGCCTCACAAACCACCAGGGGTCTTTTCAAAGACGCTTTTGTCTTCACTCACGCAAGGCTTACCGGTAAACTTCCCAGCTGGTCACCCATCCTAGAATTGGCCCCAAGTCAAGCACGCTAACAACGGAGTTCTTATAGGACGAGCTTCCGAAGTTAAGATGCATCTTGGTGATACATGAGTATACCAATCAAATCTTATCAAACATATCACACACCACACACACAAAACAGCCATTTTTGCGGTCGGTATTTACAAGCGAATTTCTATACTAAGCGAGTTCTTCTGGATCATGGTTGCTTATCTTATGTTTGGTTGGGACACCAACCAATGGAAATTATATGTTAAGTGTTTTGAATTTTTGAAATGTTGGTGTATTAAGATTATTTTTTATTAATTGCAAGAGTTATTTGTCAATTATGAATTGAGATTATGTCTTAAATATTATGAAATTATTGAGATTATGTCTTAAATTATGCAATTATGTCAATTATGAAATTATGTCAATTACGAAATTATGTCAATTACGAATCGAGATTATGAAATTAGCACAATTATGAAATTGTAATAAATTGTGTATTAAATATTATGAAATTTATTGTTACTATTTCGAATCGTGTCACCATGAATCGCTTAATATTAATTATAATCAATATTAATAATTTCGAATTTTGATAATTTCGAAATGTTGATAATTATTTATTGTTAATATTTATTGTTAATAATTTTGAATGTTAGTAATTTCGAATTTTGATAATTATTCGAATGTTGATAATTAATGTTAATAATTTCGAATTGATAATTTCAAAATTAATAATTAGTGTCGTATTTCAAATTTGTGCTAATATTTCTAATTATGTTAATTGGTGTTTAAATATGATAAAATTATTCAACTTATGATTCACTTTAGTCATTTTTTATGTTATTTATGTTATTTTTAATTGGTATTTTTTATGCTATTTTTATGTTATTTAATTGATTCACTTTAGTCATTTTTCTCGTTTAACGTGTTCTACCAAACCCATGTGATGATAAGACTACACATCTTTCACAAAAAACGAGGTGGAAACAAACAAATTAAGTACATGTTTATAAGAAATAAGCGAATTATTTTCATGTTTGTTAAAAACAACCGAATTCAGTAGATGTTTATAAGAAAATGCTTAATTAGATATATGCTTATTAAAATATATAAATCCAAAATAATTTTTTGCATCTTTCTTTCCTTATATATATAAGATGCAGCTTGTATTTGTTAAATCATCGCCACCATTAAATTTTATATCATCAAACCAAAGTTTTACTTCAAAAAATTTTAAAACTATGAACAATAACGGAGCATCATCACGTTTACCGGTTTTGGTATTGGTAAAAGGATGGTAAATATTTTTTCATTTTGTCAATTTCTTCATATTTACTATTTTTTCTAACTAATTAATTCATACAATAGTTTCTATCCAAGTGCTCGGGCAACAAGCCGATGTAATGTTTATCCAGATGAAGAAATACATCCCCGATCGGACGACCGTGGGTGTATGGTCTCATAAGCTTTGTCCAGATAAGATGTGGAATATCTTTGCTGTAAGTTAGCTAAAATTTTATCAAGTTTTCTAAATCGTCATAACACACATATAATCTAATATCTATCAGGAATATAGCTTCCTCGGTTCGGAATTTATCTGGGGATTCTCTCGTGATTTCAAGAAAGTTAAGCCAAGCATGCGCAATGGCACGTGTGACTACAAATTCAAACTAGGAATGGTCCACTACCGATTACATCGCTCGACCGGTCACAAGTTCTAATAGAAACAAATCTATTATCAAAAACCATCAGCCAAATCGCGCGAAAGAGTCCCAACAAAAATTTCACAACGTGAATAAGTAGTACTTTAATTCAATATCAATAAATACCACGCTTTCTCAATATTCGTAATGGATTTTTTTCATGTTTGATTTACAAACTACCAATTTACGCTTATGTTTGTAAGGAAAGAGTGTTGTCGTTGTTCGCAGTTAAACAAGCCAAATCTAATGTTTGCTAGCTGGCCAAGAAGCTAATTCGCTTATCCGCTTAACACAAATGACAATTTGTTGTTTTTGTACAAGCTAACCAAAAATTTGCCAAGGGTAAAATAGTAATTTTTGCAATGCTTGATTTTATCGTTTTGTAATAACCTGCTCCGTATGAGTATCATTGTAATATTATTGGGGTTAGAAATCTCCTAAAATTTGTTAGAGCGGTGTTGTTAAACGTAGACGCAGAACTAAAACCGAAAACCGAACGGCAGTGCCGGAAAGAACTCTCGAGATATTTTGGCGCGGACCCCACGGACCTCTTAATTCCAAATGCCTCTGGCCATCATTATCACCTATCTTCTCCTTCTTTTTCATGGTTAGGCCGAAACTTCCCCATTTTCCCTCGATTTTTTTCTTCCATTTTCTTCCTCAATTTGCGAGCTTTGGTCCAAAAATTTCGAGAGTTTCCCAAATATCCTCACGCTAAGGTAAGAAAGTTCGAATCTTTTGGCATTTCTTGAGTTTGGAGGATGCTTTTAACTTTTGGGAATTTGAGTTGACTTTGAGCTTTGATGTTTATTATGTTATGCGTAATCGCTACCTGCGCGATTATCGTATAAAAAAGCTGAAGTAAATGACGATGGCTGTGGTTGAAATTGTCGGTGATTATATGACTTTTGTTGACTTTTTGTTGACTTTTTTTCTAAATGGGTTTTAAATGATAGAAGTACTGTGGACTTTATTTAGGATTTTTTTGAGGCGTAAGTTAAGTATTTTTAGGTGATTAGAGAATGTTCGATATTATGAGTTTCAGTGTTGAATAGTGAATTGATTTGTGATTAAAGATGGTTAAATGTGATACCTGCTTTAATAATATCTAACATTAGACCTTTGAACTAGTAATTGAACCTCGATCATTAATAATAGGAAAGTGCTATGTAACTCAAGTTGGAATTAGGTGACAGGGAACTTCTTGTTGGGTTATTTTGGGGGTATCGAATAATATATTTATATATATAGGTAGAATGTTATATTACTAGTTGCGTTATAAGTAGTAATTATAATTTTGAATGTTTTTAGGCGCTTGGATCGCGGGAAAGGCCGTCCGCTGAGTTGTGATTAAGTGTGAGTTTCACGAAGTTAGCCGAGGCGTAGTATCTATCTCACGGGGCGCTGATTAACTATTATTTGCTTACGGATATGTGTGTATGTGTTTATATGATTTGTGTTGAATTATATGTTGATTATGCATTGTGGGCGAGCTCATGCTGGTGGTTTGTGCTCTTGGGCGAGTCGTGCATGTGTTTTGGAGGAAAGTTGCTGAAATGGGTTAGTGCAGCTTGTATCTGAAAGGCGTTGTCGCTTTGATTTGATTTTATCCGCATCTCTCTTCGCCTTGGGGCAATGCATTTGGTGTGAGCTGCCTCTGCACCTAGTATTCGTGAGCAGCTTCTCGCATCTTGTTACGATTCAAGATAGCTTATGTCGACGGGTATAAGTTTCTCCCTCGCGTGTTCAGTTGATTATATGCTAAAGTATTAGTTGTAGAAACCCGGACTTATATCAGTTGTAGGATTGTCGAAGTCGCGAAAGGTTAAGTTGATGAGTTGCTGGAGTTGATACTATTGCCGAGTCAGTTGAGTTGGATACTATTGTTGAGTTGTTGAGTTGATATTATTGCCGAGTTGTCGAGCTGGATTCTATTGTCGCAGTTGGTCAAGCCGCCGAGCTGCCCAATCGTTGAGGTTGTGTTGTCGCCAAGTATCGCTGGATGAGTAGGGTCGATTTTTTGAGCGTGTTGTTACGCTTTTCGAGATATAATGATGTTATTGCTGATTGCCATCATTTTGATAATTCCGCTTAGTAACAATTTAAGGTGACCATATGAAAATGATAAATTTAAACTACTAAAGGACTTTATATTAAGATCCTAAGTTGAATAATATCATATACCACTCTTATCTATAGTATGAAATATTAACTTTGATACACTATTGCGTTGATTAGAAGTTGATTTCATTCTTGAGATATATATTCACTAAGCTTCTCGCAGCCTTACACCCTATTCGGCTATGGGCGCAATTTTATCGCTAGGTCATTGTGTGGCGCTTGTTCTTCGACGGTTTCTTCATCGGGTGTTTGCGCCAGAGCTTAGTGAACGGCGGGTGGCGCTGATCTCGATTGCGCCTTTTATTTTGTTGGATTGTAGTTGTCGTCAGAAGTTGTTATTTTGAGATACTTGTTTGCCAGCGTTGTGTCATATGTGGTTAGGGAATACCACGATGGATCGCTTTTTTAAAAGTGTTGTCGTTTAGTTGTATATCATTGTTGAGTCGTTTTTTCAAGACAGTTTCTTTCAAAAATCGGTAGTCATCCATCGACGGGTGACTCAAAGGCCCAAAATTAGACGCATTCTAACTCAGGCGCATTTAACTTTTATGTCGCTATAAATTTTGCATCGTGAGCATAGGTTTCATATTCTTTGGTGGTCTGTGTGGTTATGTGTCTATCTGAGTTGTGTTCTTTGAGTTGTCTGGTTGAGTCTTTTTCCTGGAGTCTAAGTCTTTCTTTCATTTTCAGATCAAGCTGAGATACCGAGAAGTGAGACGCATAGAGTTAATCTGCGTCAAGGGCGCATCGAGGGGTATTGTGAGGTGGAGCTAGCGTAGGTGGCCGACGGGCCGGGTGGAGTCAGGCGAGCCGAGCCCAGCCGCTGAGCAATGTATTCAGACACCCCGACTGCTCCGGGGCTTGACTCTCGGCTGGCTGGGACGAGGTGCGTGTCGAGGAGGAATCGGGACACGCCAAGCAGTGGCACCAAATGAGGCCGATGCCTCGCAGTAAGCTTTTTGACCATTTCCTCGAGGGAGTAGATCCCCAAAGTTCCTCGGGGCGGGTTCAACGATCGATGCCATCGGAGTTTATTAGAGATTGGGGAGACCATTTTGAGCCCATGGGTACTGGTGGTGAAATTGGTGGTCGCCCGCCACTTACAAATCGCATGATGGCGCTCAGGATCGTGGGTAAATCCTACGGCTATCCTTGACGCTGCAGGGGAGACCAAGTGACTTGGGAGCCAGGCGCTGCTCGCAGAGAATTATCAGATGAGCAAATTCCCCACATGGCCTTTCTGAGTAGGGATCCGGATGCCGACTCAGCGATCGATCTGTTGAGGAGTACGAGAGGCGGTTTAGTGAGTTTATATCGCCCGCTTTCCCAGCCTGTACACCCGACCGGCGAGCATTCTCGCATTCTAGACGGGTCGGGAGGCATGGAGAGATTCTACACCATATATCTTTGATGACTTCTCACGCTTCATGAGTTGAGGAACGCCGCATCGGCAGTAGAGATGAAATTGGCGGAGCCTCGAGGCCGAGGGTCAAGAGGGTACGATGAGGTAGTCGGGCATCAGTGACCATCTAGTTCGAGGTTCCGTGAGGAGGACCTTTCACCGATTCTCGCCCAAATGTAGTCGCTTCTGCACCTGCCGCCCGAGTTATTCTACGCCTTCTTTTACCGGTATGTCTCAATAAGTAGATCCGGTGGATCTCGTAGGGGCGTTACTGTGGTTTCGTGAAAGTATTCGATGTTTCGCCATGGGCGACGGGCATAGGATGCAGGATTGCCGGGAGTAGAGACGACAAGCCTCGGCGTCGCTAGCCCGACACATAGCGCAGATTTTCCCGTGATTCTGTGGTGGGCGAAAGGCATATCGTCACCAAAGAGCGCCCGCGGTATGAAATTGCGAGCGTAGAGGACGCACTGGGAGGCCGCTGGAGGTCGGTCGGAGTTAAAAGTATCTGTGGGAAAGATAATGGTGCTAGCCTGTAGCCGCGCCGGCAGAGGCTGACAATGCCGCTACTCAAGAGGAGGCATTGACACTCGCAGTGGTCAGCATAGTAATTGGTTGCTATTTCTGATACAGAGGCCAGGTACTTTTTGATTCTCGAGCTACTTCATTCTTTATTTCCCGGAGTTTTGTAGGATGTTTTAGTCTTTTATGCCTGGGAGTCTTTACTTGTTCCCCTTTATATTATGACACCAGTTGGGAGGTCGGTTGAGGTTAGATATGTATATAGAGATTGTCCCTTAAGAGTGTGTAATCAATTGTTAGTGGTGGATCTACTTCCGTTTGAATTGGTAGATTTTGATATTATCTTGGGAAATGGATCGTCAGAGACATCACGCTAATCGACGCCACCGCAAGGAGATTATGTTTGCTAGTCCGGTGACCTCGATGTTATGCTTGAGGAGATAGGAAGATTTTGGCTTACCAAGTTTTATTTCGGCACCGAGGCCGTGAACTTGATGAAGAAAGGCTAGCTGGTGGCCTGGGGTGCCGAGTCGATTTGAGAGATAGAGAACATGTTGTAGGATGTACAAGTTGGTCGCGAGTATGTTGATGTTTTTCCGAGGAGTTGCCGTGCTTACCACTGCAGAGAAGCTGAGCTCATGACGAGGTAGTTCCGTACGGCAATCGATTTATTGCGCCGGTGAGTAGAATGGCTCCAAAGCAGAGTCAGAGAGTCAGCATTGGCTTGCTGTGAACTACTTGATAAGTGGCCTGCTAGGACCCGAGTATTTCTCCTCCGTGGGGCGCACTCAGCCTGCTTGCGGAAAAGAAAGATGCACGCTGAGGTCGTTGTGACGACTACAAAAATTAACAAAGGACTATCGAACCACTATCCGCTGCCGAGGATAGATGATTTATTTGATCGGGGTGCTGCAGTATTTTCAAGATCGATTTGAACCGGGTACTACCAATGAGGATTAAGGAGGGCATATTCCTCAAAATTTTTGATCCGTACGGGCACTATGAAGTTTATGGTAATGCCGCTTAAGTTGACTAACGACCGCAACGCTCATGGATTTAATGAACCGTATTTGGGAGTTCTCTTGATAAATTTTGCATTGTGTTTATTGGATGATATTTTGATCTACTCGAGTGATTTTATGGTTACTTGCAGACACTTCGCTATGGATTGAGTCGTGAGAGTTTCGAGGCGCACTAATTGTACGCCAAGTTTAGCAAATGTTAATTCCGTTGGAGAAAGTGGGCGCCTGTTCATGTTATATCCGGCGAAGGTATTTGTGACTTCTAAGGTGGAGGTCAAGTAGTAATTGGGAGCGACTCACGAGCGACCGAGGTGAGGAGTTTCTTGGGTTTGGCTGCATATGAGGTTTGGTCAGTGATTTCGTTGATTGCGAATTGATGACCAAAGGACTGTGAAGTGAGTTCCCTTTATTTGGGATGAGGGATTATGAGAGGTGTTTCAAGTGAGTCAAGCGCAGTTGACTAATCGCACCCGGCTTAGCTTTAAAATCCGGGTCCGGGCGTTTCGTGATCTACAAATGATGCCGCACTGCGGGTTGGGTCAGCGGTCGATGCAACGTATAATGATTTCTTTATGCTTCGACAACAGAAACTACTCTAGAGGAACTACCCGACCCATGATCCGGAGTCAAGTGTACGATTGTTTTTAATAAAGTTGTGGAGGCATTACTAGCAAGTTAGATGTCAAATTTTCACCGATCACAAAAGTTCAAGCATCTACCGAATGCCAGAGACCTGAATTTGAGTCAGGAGGTGGATGGAGTTTATCAATCCACTATGACGCGACAATCGAATATCACCCTGGGAAAGCGAATGTAGTAGCGTATGCTCGAAATGAAGGGGAAAGCCAAGGGTGCGATGAAGCAGCTTGGGGTCAGTTTGATATCGCGTGCCAGCCGCAGTCAAGTTGGCTTGGGCGTGAAGGTTCGACTCACTTTTGACCGTGATTTTGGAGCCGCAGCAGCTAAAGCATGGTAAGCCAAGCGTAAAACTGAGGAAGCAAAGGACGGGCCTAAAGGATTTTACAGCTTGACGAGCGATTCGAGGATGGATGGCAAAAGTTATGTGTGCCGGACTGGATGAGTTTTAAGAAAATTTTGACGAGGCTCATAATGCTTTTATAGCATGCATCCCGTAGCAATAAAAAGCATGTATGTGACTTGAGATTGACTTTCTCGTGGCCGGAAATGAAGAGAGAAATTGTAGAGTTCGTGGCTAAATGTTTGGTTTGTTTAGTGAAGGCGGAGTATGTATCCTCAAGCAGATTGCCGCAAACACTTCCCTATTCCCGAAAGTGGACACGAGAATATTACAATGGACTTTGTATTCGGTCTTCCTAGGTCGTTGAGGCGGAATGATGGGATCTGGGTGATTGTGGATAGTCATCGGGGTCAGCCTATTTTTACCTATCGATGTACCACGGACCGTAGAGTAAGCGAAGATGTAATGCTGATCGATTGCGGAGACCGCATGGGCCCCGGTGTCGATCATTTCTGATCGCGATGCGAGATTCACCTCGAGGTTCTGGAGGGGTTTCCGTGGAGGCTAGACTCGAGTGAGTTGAGTACATCTTTCCATCCCCAGACAGATGGGCAATCAGAGAGAACAATCCAGACTTTGGAGGATATGCTTCGGCTTGCGGTTCGAAGCTGTGGAGTCGATGACGAGTTGCCTAAGATGGAGTTCTCCGCTGTGATAACAATGGGCTTTCATGCTAGTATCCGATGGCTCCTACTTGAGGCGTTAAAGGAAGTGTCGGACCCCAAATTGGCTGGAACGGAAGGAGAGAGGAAAGTTTATGGTTCCGGAAGAAGTTGAGAGTTCAAAGCGGAGTAGGATCAAGTCGATACAGAAAACCCTCGAGGATACGCAGATGCATGCTTAAGAAATATGCCGATTCGGGCTTAAATTACGCTGACACCCGCTTGTTTTTGTATGCTAAACCGTAAAAATTCGGCCAAGGGTAAAATAGTAATTTTGGTACGCTCATTTTATCAAGCAGCGTGTATAATGTAGCTTCAAATTTCTTCAATCCTCGCAGCCTACCCAATCGGGTCAAATATAAAAAATATGGTTGTATATGATATAAAAACATTAAAGAAAATAATTGAATGACTATTATATATTCCCTCCATTCTCATAAAGATTGTTCATTTTAACTTTTCACTTTTTTAGTTGAACTTTGTACGTGAAATTTTTTTTTATAAATATTTGATGAAAATATATTTATCGGAAAAAATTTAATTTTTTATTTTTTATTGATATATTTTCATAAAATATTATAAAAACACAAATAAAAATATTTACGATCAAAATTCAACTATAAAAAGTGAAGTCAAAAGTGGACAATCTTGTGATTAAGTGAGTATAAAACAAACAAATTTCTGCTTTAAAAATTAACTTGTTAATACAACACTTTCAAGTTCTTGTAATATGACGTATGTCATGACTTAATGAGCCTCTTCTCAAGTCTTTATAATGCATTTGAAATTTTTTTTAGCATGAGTTTATAACGGCTCGGTGAAGAAACAAATGAGTTGTGAATGTTTAACATACATAAATAACTACTCCCTACATTGAAGGTACGGGAAGTGGTTATTTCTTCAATATGAATATAAATTAAAGTATCAAATAAATACTATGTCATTATTGTATATCTTAGTTGAAGTTTCAGCTTCACCAAATAATTAATACCCTTAAACTTTACATAGTATAGATGGATACCAACTTAATCTTCTTGAGAGGCAATTTTGAGTAGCTTAATCAATTTGATGTACTCCATCGATCGATAACAACCCTCTTTCCTTTAAAAACTTAATGTGAAGTAGTCTGCCTGGCCGCGCTCTTCAATTAACTACTACTACGTGATTCTTTTTTTTTTAAAACCACCCACCCGCCTCCTTACAACGGTAATCTTTGCACTCCTTTTAATCCTGACTAAAGTGCCTCCAACTGCAGGGCCATTCGATGTTCTCAAATCATGATTATTAGAAGATGAAATCAATCATCATTTTGACTCTTACTAATCTCAGATATTAAATATTGTTCAATTTTTAAATTTTTGCAATTTTAGTTTTCAACTTAAATACCTTTGTGTATTATATAATTTTTTTTTTACTTCATCTCGTATTTGTCAATTAAATTATGTACTATACCCTGATCAAAGTTATAATAATGCATGACATTTGTCACAATGTTAAAAGTAGCTATATTAAAAGAGATGTCCTGGCCTTTAGTAAATATTAAATTGGACAATTTAATATCAATCTTAAATATGACTACATTGCTCATATTTTAAAGATTGAAATAAATAGATATTTGACTGTGTGGAGTGGTGTATTTGTGTTTTTTACCGGTATTTATATATCAATATTCTAAATGACGAATTTGATTTCTTTTCAAGACCAAAACATGCGGGTTTAGTGAAAAACTGAAAAAAGACATCGTACGAACCTTGACCATTCATATAGAAGAGAAAACCAATTTCAGTTTTCTTTCACTTAATCACACAATATTATTTGAGTTAAATAATCACTTAATTGTAATCAACAATATTATCTTCTATTTCCTTCAAACCCGAATTTGAATCATTCCTGGCTGGTAAACTAGTCAAGCAAACTTGCATCCCCTCATGTTGATGTGTTAGGTTTCTCTCTACCATTTATATTTCATTGAGGAACTCACTTGCAATTCAAGAAGTGTGAAAAATCATACAAAATTAACATCTCATGAAAATCTTTCCGCAAACATGCAGGGCAAATTATTTCCATGTCATATAGAACCAAAAGATCTGACAGACATTATTAAACTCTCGAATATAAATAAAATCAAATTTATTCTGCCATAATTGGGCCTACTCTTTCCTTTATCTATCAAGCAGTAAATATTACTCGTGAGTTTCACTTCATCTTGGGCTCTCAACTCGCTGGAACCAATCTCTCTACCATCACAATAATATATGAGGCCGCATAAATTCGACCTCTTATCCTGCCCGCTTTTAGGCACGAGAAATTCTTAAGCAGGGCCTCACGGGGTGAAGCCCCAGCTGGTTCCAGCATGATACTGAGTACTTTGATGTAAGTCTTGCAAAGCTATTCATGAAGACTCCAGGATAACATAATCACATCCTGTAATCCCTGAATCAATTACAACCCTTCAAATCTAAACTTTTTAATGACAATACCTGATCTATTTCTAATAGTAACTAACACTCTTTAATTCCCTCCGGCCTATCGATATGGCCCACCTGCAAGCGATGTAACAAAAAGAGTTTGAGGGATACCCCTTTTAACAATGAAATTATCCTTAATGAAATACTCCCTAACAAAAGTGACAAAGCCTGTATAGAAAGATCCACCGTATTACTACTAGATGATAATAATAATTATCAAAGCAATCATTGGCTTTCACTAATATAACCTTCACATTCCCATACAATATATATAAAGTATACTTAAGTGAAAATGGCAAACTCTCCATTAAAGAGCGAGAAAGTTTAGTGTAAATTCTGTTCTAATATATAAATCAAGGCTAAGAAAATCATCTCACGCAGTTTCCATTTGTAAGGATTAGTAGAGGAAGCTTAGAAGTAATTAACTAGGAGTCTTACCATTTTCGGCGAATGGCACCTCGAACACGCCGAATTAAGCAAATTCTCCTGTTATTGAATCATTGAAAATCTTAGTCTCCAAATTACCCTCGATATACACAATTGAACTACATGAAAAGGACATCCAAGTTAAGTCACAATACATAATCGAAAAGAAGTTGAGACAACTGTGGATTTAAATCACAAGTAAGACAAACAAAAAATTAAACAACACGAGCTGAACTCGTGACATCGGCACTTTAGCTTCAGCTTAAATTTACATATCACTGCTTGTATATATCCGTTAAAAATGTAAGAACATGTAAAGGTCTCTTACCAAGTTCATAATGAAAATAACAATGTAGCATTGAATATGATATCTTAATTGATTGACTCATACTTCTCCAAGGCTACTCTGATTATTCTATGGGAGGAACTTCAGAGCATATTTTCATGAGGGAAATTACTACTGAAGAGGGTATAGACAATTATCTTCAATATATCATATGCCTTTAGTATACTACTCGACCCCATCCAACTTTGGATTAATAACTTCATTTTAAAACAATAATTAATTATTTCCTCATTTCTACTACAAGTTTGTTTCTTAGTTCACTGCTCATTAAAAAAATAATTGCAACAATGAGTCATGATATCAGCCTCCAACTTTGTAACAGTAAAATAAAGTAGATTGAGTCAAAAAGCCGTATTCGAATTCAGTGTGTCAAATCAAATCAATTCAAACAAAGTAGAAGCAGGAGAGGGGGGATTATTTTCTATTCCTAACTGTTGAATATAATAATGTTAACAATAACATGCCCTTAAATTGTTAAGATTGAAGCTAGTATTTTCTGCCGGGGCGAGATGCAGGATCGAGACCCTCGGAGACCGTGGTCTCGATAGGGGGTCTCGATGCAAATATGCAGGCGGTCCGTATGCAGCCCATCAATGAGCCACGATATCGCCCTCCAACTTTGTAATGAAAGAAAAATAGTAAGGTAGAACTGTCAAAGTTATTCGAATTGTGTGTCAAATCAAACTAATTCAAAACAAAGTAGAAGGCGGTAGGGGGATTATTTTCATTCCTAACCGTTGAATATAATAACAGGCCAGAACAATAACATGCCCCAATTGTCAGATTAAGGCATTTTCAAGTAGTTGAGATGGGGTGGGATTCAGACCCCTCTCGAGACCGGTGGTCTCGATAGGGGGTCTCGATGCAAATATGGAGCCGGTTCAGATGGAAATTCTTATCGAGACCCCGGTGTCCCGATGAGGTTCCCATGGACATACGGCGTCGGATCGCATACCGATCGACACCTCAGAGGCTATCGAGATCCGGCCATCGAGACCGGTCTCGCATGAGGTCTCGGCCGGTGTGCTGTTCTAATAAAGAGGGCTTGCTCACAACTTTCTTATTATCCTAAAAAATTCTACCCTCTCTAGTAAATTCCTTTTGTTCCAAATTCAATAAAGTTGTTCCCTCACTGACTAGATCATCCTCAGATATCATTTAAGCTAAATCTAGTATTTGTCATTGAGAATACTAAATTATAAAAATTACTCAATTGCAAGCCTACTGACAGACTTCAGAACAACTCTCACTGGTAGCCTTTCTACTGATTTCTCAAGTAGCTGAAGAATGGGTGACGTAGACTTCTGAAATCGTGATAAAAAGTATCCTTAAATACATTTTACTTCGGGTATTTCTATTTATTGTCCTGCTCGTATTACTTTGCATATTAGACTCAAAGGAGTTTCCAAAGGCTGATATATCCTGCTAGTTATATCGCTTCCGTATCCCCAACACCACCAATGTTCTAAATAAAGCCCCGTCTGGGCAAGTGTGTCGGATTGCATGCAAGCCTATCGCCGTGATATATTCCCTTTAGAACCTCATTTTCTGAAGGCCGCCTGTTGTTCCTGATCCCACCTGTTCCAATGGACACTATGGCGATATTCCTTCCACTCTTCAACCTCCTTTGTGAGTAGGGGCTCATCCCACCCTGGGCTAACTACAGCTAGCCTGTCAACAAGCAACATCCCAGTACTAAATCAATATCACATGATTGACAAATGCAGCATAGCTTCCTATATAAACAGAACCACCATTACAAGATGAGTAAGATATCATCACTCGATGTTTTTACATAAATATTTGATCTAATGCTTTTCGTACTATCCGGAATTTCTGACTCATACAACACACCATATGAAATTAACAAATGGCTGATATATCTTCTCCAATCGGGACAGAGGATTTGGACTACTAAAATTGAATGTCGATTTCACAAAACTAAACCAGTAGTAAGATGATTGAAACCAAAACTGCTATAGTTTATATACTCAATCTATCTAAAAAAATATTGTCCAGTTTATTTCTAATTAACAAACTTTAAACCTTTAATTGACGCACACAAATTTGATTCAAAATAATCACATTACTTATATAGAAAACATAAAAAATGCTACCATTCAATATTTATACTATATATAAAATAAATAGGCGTAGTTGGTTATTCGGCTTCAACAAGTTTTTTTCCATTTAATGCCCTTACTAATAGTAATTTGCATAATAAACTCCATAACTGCACATTTACGTAAGCAATAACTAGGCTATTCGATGTTGTCCTACCATTCAATATATTTGTCATGAAATACTATACAACATAGTTGTGAAAATTCAAAACCCGACATTCTTTTGGAACAATTGGATTAATGAGACCTTATAAATGCCATCTTTAAGGAGGAGGTGGCTACCATGATCTTTATCGGAAACGTTTGTTGATAATGGAGGGGGTTTACTAAAGTCTCGTTGAGAGTTTTGATGCCATTTTGTCCCCAAATTATTTGTCCAGTTCAGGAGTTGTCAAAGGATGAAACTACTATTTTGCCGCCACCAATATTTGTAAGTCTAGTGTTTGAGAAAATTTCATTAGGGTAAAATAGTCATTTTAAGTGCGTATATATGGAGGGGCACATCTATTTCCACGGGAGCTAATGCACGTGGTGGGTGTTGAGTTTTGTGAATAAAAAAAGAAAACGAACGTACACTCCATTTAGCGCCTCCCGACCACTCCGAGCACGCGCCGTATCCACCTCGGATATAGGTTCAAGTAAATTTTTTCCTTAAAATCAACTTCCTAAATCACTTTTTATTTTTGCAGTGTTAAACAAAACAAAATCAAATTCTATTTTTTTAAGCATCAAAATTATTAAACTATAATCTAAAATATTTTATGTCATTAAATTACATTATGAAATTATTGATATTTTCAATTTTCAAGGTTCGTGGCTAAATATTTAATTATGTAATGAAATATTAAAAGAAAATATTATGAAAATATTTAAAATAAATTTAATGATATTAATTTATATCTTTTTAAAAAGACAAAGAAAAATATAATTGAGTTACAATTTATTAAATAAAAATGAAAATAAAATTAACATAATTTTAATGAATAGAACAAGGAAACATAAATAAGTACAGTTTTGTGTGTTCAGGCAAACAATTAAAATAATTATATTGGGTAATGTGAATAACAGTAAGAGAAATGAAACTAACAAATGAAAGAAACATAACAAATTAAAGAAACATAATAAATAACTATTAAGCACACAAAAATTAACATAATTTTAATGAATAGTGAATAAGGAAATTGTTATGAATATAACTAAGAATAATATAAATAGATAGAGAAATAAGAGAGATAATGAGGATGATTTTATTGTTTCTGGAATTGTGTAGAATACAATACAATGAGCTGCCTATTTATAGGCTTCCAAGATACAATAATAGTAACTAAATAATCTTTGCAAATAAGAACCTAATCGATCGCCGTCAAGTCATTCCCTCTTAATAAACAAGACGACTCGCTGACAAAGACATCCACAATAATATAATATTTCCATAACACTCCCCATTGGATTTCTAGTATTCAACAATAATATGCAACGTTAAAACCCACTGGAAACCCTTTGGGACAAAAACCCAGCGGCGAGTGAGTGCATTATACGCATATAATGTTGCCTCATTAAAACCTTAATAGGAAAATCCAATTTGGGACAAAACCCTCGATTAAGGAAAAAGAGTACAACGTGTACTAACTCCCCCTCATGACTACATCACTTGACATCACTTAGTTGATGTAGTGTTATACTTCTGGATAACTTTTTCGAATATTGAGGTAAGGAGTGATTCAGTGAAAATATCTCCTAGATTGTCACATTTAATGAAAATGTGATCAACATCAATTTCTATAAGATCATCCTGACTACATAATAAACCACAATATGGATCCGCTGATCATAATTCTAATCAACACATTCACAACTTTCTTTCGTGAATTTTAATCAGGCATGTCCGAACGATGTCAGCGATATAGCCTCAAGCTTTCTCTCTATATCAATGTGATTCAATAAAATCATATAAGTATCATGCATTAGCATAAACAATTGCCTATAAATTAAATAGTTTGTAAAGTAATTTATATATGGTTCTTCAAGACCATATGTATCTTTATATTATATCATTAATGGCTAATGTTCATCTCGTGATATTATAACCATTTGAATGTCCAATGTGACTAACTGAGGTATTTCATCTCAAATTCTTCTTCAAGAAGTTTGCAACTCAAAGTTCTCTTCGCAGCTTCCAATAATATTTAAGTCATAAATATAAATTGTCATTTTCATAAACTTTTCTTCCGATCTTTACATGTAAATACGTTGGAACTCAATGAGAATTGATTCCATTTATTGTGCCCGTTAAGTGACAATTGTATCAATTCATTTACTGGGCTGGGTTAAACGTGATTATCGCAACTTAGTTCAACTTAGTAATTGTATATTACTAGTGTGGGTTCTCATGATAATTTAAGGGGTTATGAGCGATTGCTAGATCTTACTCATTAATCATTATAATAATAGTAATTGGTCAATTATTATTATTATACAACTTACTATTATCTGAGCCTAAAAGGTCACACACACAATGACGTTATGAAATTAAAGAGAACTATATAATTGAGAAATGTATTTCTCACCATGCGGTTCTACATTTATGTAGAATATCGATTGAACAAATAGAATCAATTAAATAGTTATTTAATTGGTTCTGTGCAATTTTAGTATTTACTTCCATAACTTGAAAACCGAAGCAATGAGTTGTATTATTACTATAACTGCCTATCGACTGCAAGCGAATCTCTTACGGGCCGGGCCCGTGTCGGATCAAGCGATTTGGTACCCAAAATGACGGCTCTTGACGACTATTCTACACGGCGGTGCCGCCGTGTCGATGGTCGACCGTCAGAGGTCGTCCGAGCCCATTATGACGTGTGCTCCTAATTTTGAAAAACCCTAATTCCGAATTTATTCCTTATTTCGGTTTCCTAAAATTATGGGACTAGTTATTACAAGGTGGTCTTATATTAAACGATCCACGCTCACCACGCCCTAACTACCTTCAACTTAGCTTCTAAGACAGGGATCCTCCTATCTATGTTACTCCCTGTCGATACTATCCCAAAGACGACGTAACACAATCTCAAATAACACACTCAATGATTGTCACAACAACGAGTTGTAAATAACCGCATTAGTTAAAAGAGTAGTGAATGCTTCTAACTAATTTGACCTAAATTTCACACCTAGGTGCTTTTTCTATTAATACAAGAATGCTCTCTTTATCAATAAAATATGTTTGGTGGTCTTCATTCTCCAATTCGACGGTCTTTATATATAGTGTAGGTCTTGTAGGTTTCGCCTTCATTTATGGTGTAAGATGTTTGATATGATAATCCACCACCTTCCATAAGCATGCGAATGCCCTTCTATAACTTCAACACTTGCCTTAATAAAACATTCTTGATCGCCATGAATATCTTGTCGAGATCTCTAAAGATTGGCAAATCTCGCGGAAATCTCAATAATACCGATAAATGCAAGAGAGACATCCAAAACTCGTCATCGTTTTGACACTTGCGCCGATGTTCATGCAAATAAGAAAGTCGTATGTCAACGCCATGACAACATGATCTTCATAAAACTCAAGCCAATTATCTACGCATCAACGTATATCTTAATTACCTACTCATTTCTCCGCTTCGACATTCTAAGAGGAATCAGAAAGTATATTTTCATGAGGGAATTACTTCATTGAAGAGGCAGACAATATTCAATATATCATATGCCTTTAGTATACTACTGACCCCCCATACAACTTTTGATTAATAACTTCATTTTAAAACAATAATTAATTATTTCCTCATTTCTACTACAAGTTTGCCTGTCTTCACTGCTCATTAAAAAATAATTGCATCAATGAGTCAGAGTGATATCAGCCCCTCCAACTTTTGTAACAGTAAAATAGTAAGGTAGAGCTGAGTCAAAGCTATTCTAATTGTGTGTCAATCAAATCAATTCAAACAAAGTAGAAGCAGAGAGGGGGGGATTATTTTCTATTCCTAACTATTGAATATAATAATATGAACAATAAATATACCTCTAATTGTTGAGATTGAAGGCATTTTCAAGTGAAGGAGATGCAGGGGATCGAGACCCTGAGGTCTCGATGGGGGTCTCGGCGCAAATATGGAGCCGGTTCAGATGAGCCCATCGAGACCCTGAGGTCCCGATAGGGTCTCGATGGACATATTTAAGGCCGGACCGTATACCGGGATCGAGACCTCGAGGCCATCGAGATCTCGCCATCAGACCGGGCCCCGGCGAGGTCTCGGCGAAAGGCGTTCAAATTGAATAAAGAGGGTTTAGGTCACAACTTTCTTATTATCCTAAAAATTCTTAATTTCTCTAAATTCTTTTTGTTCCAAATTCAATAGAGTTGTTCTCACTTGATTTGTATCATCTCGTATATCATTTTAAGCTAAATCTAGTGTAGATTTTCATTGAGAATACTAAATTATGCATTACTCAATTGAGAAGCTAGCTTAGATAGGATCAGAATAACTTTCACGAGAGTTCTTTCTAGTTGATTTCTCGCAAAGAAGAACATGACGACCTTGAGGGGAACCCGTATAAAGATCTCGTGTTATTTACTGCATTTTCATTTATTGTCTGCTCGTGATTATATAGAGATATTAGACTCCGAGGAGTTTTGGGGTGTCTGATATATCTCATAGTTATATCAAGCTCGTATCCCCAAATAAATTGCACGAGCTTGGTTGAAAGCTTGAGTCTAGATATAGTTTATCCAAACAAATGCAAAATACGAAGGTGTATCGACATGTCAGATAAATTATGAAGATTTCGCCATTGGAAAGATGAACATGGAGTGATTATTTGTATGGTAGCCTGCAGACAACAAAAGAAATGTATGTGAATGTTGTTGATGACCAAGTGGATGCTCTACTCTTGTCTGCTGTTGATTGCTCGATAAATTCTTGGATTCTTGATTCAGAGCATCAAGCTTCATACTACAATCTTACTCGTGATATAATGTTGGAATTATATGGTCGAGATTATGGACGCCTATCTTGCTAACGGTGAGCCACTGCTATCATGCATGGGGATGTGAACTCAGTCATTTAACGGTTCTACCCGGAGATTGACGCGAGGCACGTAATCGGCCGCGAAGAGCTTCGACTTCGTGGAGTCATCGGATGAAAGATGGCTACCGAACGACGTCGCGAAGGCAACCGGAAGGTAGCTCGAGGCGCATGATCAGAGCCTGCAGGTTCAAGATAGGTACTGCATTTCTACCGGGAGTTCTCAAAAGACTATAGCTGTTAATAGTTCTCGAGAAGACGGCGTTGTGGCGTGAACCGCTTGGGCCACACGAGAAAGGCATGAAACTCCAAGCTATTTCAAATAATGGATACCTGAGTCAAATCGCTGATCATCGTGGAGCCCAGAGAAAGCAACCGAAGCGTAAGAAAGTCATGGTTAAATCGGCGTGGAGCCTAAATCTGAGAGGCTTCGAAAGGTTCACACTGCATGCTCAAATCGCCGTTGGTTCTCAAGTGGGAGGTTCATCATATTATGTAACCTCTAATGATGATGCGACGAAAAGTTTGGGTTTATTTCCAAAAATAAATCCGGTTATGATGTCTTCAAGAAATAGAGCGGTTGAGAATGAGATCAACAGAGAAGAAACCAGATCCGACAATATATGATATGGATTTCAAACAATATTGTGCCGAGAATGGAATAAGGATGCAGAAGACTATTCCGGGAACACCCCAACAGAACGGAATAGCTGAGAGGATGAACAGGACGCTGAATGAACGTGCTAGAAGTATGAGGTTACACTGTGGTTTACCTCAAACGTTCTCGCGTGCATTTAATCAATACCGCCGCTTCTTTTGATAACAGACCTTCAGCCTCGAATTTTAATTCCAAGAGAAGTGAGCTCTAAGAAGGTAAATTATTCTTCGAAAGTATTTGGTTGTTTAGCGTATGTTCATAATGGGGCTAAAATGCTAGAAACAAGCTTCGAAGCTAAATCTAACATTTGCTATTTTATTGGTTATGGCGACGCCGAGATGGGATGTGTTCTATATCGAAGAACCGAAGATCATTCAAGCAAGAATATGGTCTTCGCCTAATGTGTGTTATACGCAGACGTATTTAAAGTGTTAGAGGAGAGAGAAGTGGGAAGGGAGAAGTCACAACTCAAATACCGAAGCCAAGTGCGGTGAGAAGGCGCATGACCTTGTCTCCTTCCAAATGGCATGTCTTAGATCATGCCCTCGCTCCTCAAGATCAACCCCAAGATCCTTTGGCCGATATGCCACCTTTTGTAAAGAGATGGGTTCATGGAGGGAGGCAAATGAAACCGATGATAAAATTGCCAAGATCAAATGTGAAAGAGACGTTCCCGATGATCACGTGTAGACGCCGGTCTCGTAAGAAGTATCCGTGGTTTAAAATCAACTCGTAGTATTCTCCTCGCTAACTTTTTTTGCCGTTAACCAGGAGGCGGTTTAATGCTTATGTCGGGCGCAATGATGAAGCGACTGGCGGGAGTTAGCGAGTGAAAGGAGAGTTATCATTTACAAAACACGACGCGAGTTGCAGCACCGCTGTGAATATTGCGGTGCGTATCAAATGGTCACCAATCAAGGAACAGATGAAGCAAACGCTATAAAGCTCGCTTTTGGTTGTCAAAGGATTCCAATGTAGGGAAGGAATTGACTACACCGAAAATATTTCACCCGAGTCAAGCTGGTGGACAATCGTAATCGCTCGGGATTAGTAGCGAGAGATGATTCCGCACCTTCATCGTGATGGATGTAAAACTCAAGATACATGGTGATCTGATGAAGAGTTATTCATGAAGCAAACTCTCAAGGCTTGAGGTTGAGGAAAGAAGATTTGGCCTCGCGAAACTTCGTAAGAGCTTGCAATGCTCAAAACAAGCCCGGTGGCAATGAACATACTGATAACTTTATCAAAAGGTTGAAGTTTTGTAAGTTGTGAGACCTAATTACCGTTGTTACATGGGCGAAGTTTCAAAAGATTATGTTATCTTACTTTATGTTCATGATATGTTGATCGTGAGCCGATTTGCAAAGGTGAAACATGTCAAGAAAGAAAGCCGTCAAAGGGATTTCCGGCGATGAAAGACCTAGTGACGCTACAAATTCTTCGATGAGAATCGAGATCGGGATTTCTCTCGAGATTGACACAAGAAGAATACTCAAGAAGCGTAATCGCTTATTCAACATGTCGATGCAAGCTCGTGGCACCCCGCGATGCTCATTTTCAATTATCGTCACATTTGTAATCAAGATGATTTAGAGTATATGGATAAGTGCTTTATGCTTCCGCAGAGGTAGTCTTATGTATGCTATGACGCGACTAGACTGAGTATTGCACATGCCGTGGGGATTGTCGTTAGATACCAACCTTGTTAACATCGGGAAGCCGCTGCTGGATTTTGAACACGGAAACGTAGCGCTGAAAACTTGCGTTTCGCAAATCAGTACGTGGTTAGTGGGATACCGAGTAATGGTGGTGATGCTTGATAGTAGGAAGTCTACTAAGGATAAGTGTATTCGCGTTTGTCGATGGTCGACTGGCCATGGGTCGGTCGTCCGAGCCCATTATGACAGGCGCCTCTAATTTTGAAAACCCTAATTCGAATTTATTCCTTATTTGCTTCAAAATTATGGGACTAGTTATATTTCTGGTTTTATTGATTATTTGTCATTTTAATCACCTAATTAATTATATTTTGGTTTTTATTGATTATTTGTCATTTTAATCACCTAATTAATTGTACTAATTATGTGATGACAATTAATTAATTTCCTTTATTATATCTTTTAAATTAATTTAAAAGTGACATAATGCTTATGGTAACAATTTCTACTATTTAATATATTTTAGAATATATTTGTGATAAACATTTTCGGTGATATATATATGGTTAATAATTATTAGTAATAATTAATTCACATGTATGATAATTGAGTTTATATTAATTAATTATGTAATTACATGGATTAATTAATTTGATAATTACAACATGCCTAATGCCATTTAAAAATTATTTATTAAGTTCATTTATATGATTTAATAAAGTGCCTATATTTTGTAATAATGGTGATTGAATGGAGGTATATGATATGCCCATTTATTTATTTTCGGTTCGCGAACCATAATGTTGTAAATGACCTTCGAAATATATATTTCTAGTATTTATTTATTTATTGTTTTTCCACAAGCTTCAGAAGTCAAGTTTAAGATGGGGAGCATTATATAAATATTAAATAAGTAAAGATATTGAATATCATTTCACCTGGTGGTACTTGGTGACTCGATGGATCCGTAAATATAAGATACAAGAATTAGACTCTATGTTAGTATTTGATAAATACTTGTAATAGGTTCTAGCTATCAGATATCTCTTGAATGCCATTTGTTTTATTTTTCACGTTGCATGTATTGCTTGATTAGTATGCATGAGTAAATGAAAAACAAAGTAATAATAATCTCACCAAATTAAATTTAAGCAAAGTATCAAGCCAATTTTAAAGTTGTGCAATCAATTGCATCAATTGGGCACACCGTGATGGCGGGTGTTACAATGTTGCATTTGATATGACAATGGATCATGTTGAAGTGATTTCCACTAACGTTGTGGGCTTTCAGATGATCAATCCAAGTAACACTTTGGTTTAATTGGTATGCTTAACCGGTTTTCGGAGATACAAATGTTGGGTAGCATCTTGTAAGAGATGCTAGTGACACAAGAGTTATGTAGTTTTACATAATTGGTTGACAAATTAATATTATAACTGATTCAAAATGTAAAGAAGTTGTCGCTGCTTGAATTTAAGTGTAATAGCCTTTGATACTAATATATTTCGTGAGATTTGAAGTATTAGTATTTACTTTACAATTTATTTGTAAGTGTTTTAGCATGATAGTTTAATTAGCCTGTTATTTTATTTACTTATTCAGAATTAATATGGCTACTACTATTGCTACTCCTAAGAACTGTCACAAAGACTTATGGAAAAGGCAGTTTAATTAAATCTCGAATTTTAATTGAGTGGTTCCGGGGAATTTGAGAATCATTCTCAAGCAAGAGAGGATCAACACGGTTGAATAACAAGGTTCCCTACCTAATGATAAGGCTCTCCCATCGGGAAAAAGTGATCCCACAAAGCACAAGTCCGATGTCCAATGTCTTATGTTTGCCAAGATGAACCTTCGCTCCAAATTCAATATGAAAAGGTGGCAAAGATATGACATATATACGCAACTTGAGGAATTATTCGAAGCGAGTTTTTAGAAACGAGATATGACACCGCCTCGTGTTTCCGTGACGAAGTCGGGAACGGACAAGCCGCAAGCCCTCATATCATTAAAATGATCGGGCTTCGTCGACGACTAATGCCCTCACCAAGAGTTCCAAACTGGCTGCGGATCTCATCCAAGTTCTTCAAACAAATTCTTTCCCAGTTTGTCATGAACTTCAATATGCACAAGTTTAGTTGTCTTCAAACGAACCGCATAAGATGATCACGAATGGCATCTAACCCGGGTAAGACTAAACTTACTCCTTCGCTTTTGTGGTCCAAACAAGAAGAAATTCAAGAAGAAGAATACGTTTACCGGCAAGGCCAAGGGTTCGAGTAATCCCAAGATTGGTGGAAATGGAGGAGCTAGGAAGGATGACAAGTGTCATTATTTAAGTGAAACCCGGGTCAATCGGGAAGCCTAATTCGCCAGGAAGTTCACAGATGATAGGAAGAATGGTCTCACGACTCGAAATTTGGCTGTGTATGTATATGTTATTGGAAGTTTGTACAACTTCTAATTCTACTGCGGGTGCTAGACACCGTTGTGGTTGTCATATTTGTCGCATTACGTGTGAACTCAAGTCAAGTAGAAGACTCCGAAAGAGGGAAATTTTTGACCAAGTGCAGCTGGGAAATGGCGCGAAGGTTGGGCGGCCCTTGGCAAGAGGATCCATTAGTTTAAATTTGCCCACGGGCCTTATTTTGAACTTATCTCCGGTTTACTATATACCTACAATTTGCAGAAATATTATTTATGTTTCTGTTTTGAATAAGGATGGTTTTTCATTTTCAATAGATCCCGATGAATTTAGGATCACCAGAACGGGCAAGATTGCACCGCCTCCCTTCAAAGCTGTCTATACGCTTTAGACATGACACGAGTCATAACATAAACTTAAAACGGACAGCTTCAACGACTTAAACCAAACATATCATGGCATTGCGCACTAGGTCACATTAATGAAGCCTCGCTTTCCGGGCAATGACCAAAAATGCCTTTCACCGGCTTAAATGAAAAGTGGCAAGTGATTTATTGGGGATCATAAGACACCGATGCGGGCCAATGAACACATCTGCAAAAGAAGGTTATAACTATCATTACATTTATCACGATCGCAGTAGATACGGTTTGTGTATCCGACGATACACAAACACGAGTCCTTTGAGAAATTCAAGGAGTTCCAAAATGAAGTACAAAACCAATTGAACAAGACAATAAAGATTCTCCGGTCTGATAGAGGTGGAGAATATTTGAGTCACGAGTTCAATACTCATCTTAGAGAGTGTGGTATTGTTTCACAACTCACTCCAGCAGGAACGCCACAACATAATGGCGTGTTCGAAAGGAGAAATCGAACCCTTTCGACATGGCCGATCTAAGGATGCAGTCTATCTGACCTACCAAGCGACTTCGGGATATTCTAAGCACGGCACTTGCCTTAACGTATGTCCAACCAAGTCACAGATAAAACTCCCCCATGAACTGTAATTGGGAAGATTCCTAAGTCATTTTCTAAAGATTGGGCCGCGGCTTATGTTAAGAGAATACACAAAAGATAAACTTGCGCCCAAATCGATAAATGTTATTTCATAGGATATCCAAGGAACAGCTTATTACTTCTACCCGGCGAGGGAGAATAAAATCTCATTGCTAGAATGTGAGTATTCCTTGAAAAGATTATTTGTCCGTATGACTGTAGACGGTGTTCATCTCGATTTAAACTCAAGATGATTTAGTCAATGTCGATGCATCTAATGCAGAGGGCATCCGACACACCACAAGAATTGGAACCTTCTTCATAGAAGGTCTAGTTTTGATCCACAGGAAACCGTGGGAAGCCAACTCAACCCTGTGAGATCCAAATGTGGATCGCCACGAACCGTGACGGGTCAAGTATGCGGCTTTCATCATTGAAAGTGATTTTGAGCCCACTTCTTACAAAGAAGCAATGAATAGCAAGGATGATAAATGGCAACAGCCATGCAACTGAGATGGATTCTATGTACCAAAAACGAGGCTCGGGTCCTTGGCTGATTTACTCAAACGGGCTCGCCCTATTGAATGTGTAAATGTTTATTTAAGAAGAAACATGATAAAGTTAATTTTAAACGTTGATGTTTTCAAAGCTAGACTTGTAGCGTAAGTTGTCAAACAAGTTCACGGAGTGACTATGACGAAACTTATCTGGCCAAAGGGTTACGCTTAAATCCATCCGATAATCTAGCCATTGCCGCATTTCATGATTATGAAATATGGCAAATGGATTTAAAGACCGCTTCCAATGAAATTTAGAGAAAGAGATACATGGTACAACTCTAGATTTCATATGTCCTAAAGGACTGCAGAAGGCATGCAAGTCGCAAAAAGTTCATTTATATTTAAGGTATCCCGTTAGCTTAACGCCTACGCTTTGATGAATCAATCAAAGAGTTTGGTTTCATCAAGAACGAAGAAGAATCTTTGTGTATACAAGAAGGTGTCGAGTTATGTATCATCTATAGTCCTCAGAGTGTCGGTTTACATAATTTATCATTGGAAACAACGAGAAGTTACTAAACTCACTAAGGATTGGTCGGGTAAGTAAAATTTTTCCTCAATGAAGGACTTAGGCGAAGCCCAATATATACTTGGAATAAAGATCCACCGAGACGAGCCAGAGGTCGATTGACTTACCGATACTTAGCGTGAATAAGTGCACCGCAGTTCAACATGAGTAATTCCAAGAAGCGGTAATTCCCCCATGACATTAGTTCAACTCGCCAGAGCAATGTTGTCCCACTACTAGCGCCGAGATGAAATCGGTGATACATACCCACGCTCGCCATAGATCCATCATGGCGCTATGCCATGACCAGACCTCGACGTGTCTTACGACTAAGCGTAACCGCAGATACTAAGCCAATCCGTGAAAGCCACCGGATTAATGGAAAGGAAGTGCACCTGAAGTATTCGAGAAGAACTAAAGATGCTTTCTTGGTATACGCGAGATGAAGAAAGCTGGGGCAGCGATGGTACACCGGACAGCCAGCTTTTCAAACCGACAGAGACTACTATCGCTCCTCAAATTGATATGTATTTTGTCTCAACGTGGAGTAGTATCTTGGAGGAGTTCCCAAATGCAGTACAATTGCCGATTCTACTACGCACTTGAGTATCGCAACGCCTCAAGTTCGCTAAAGCAAGATGTTGGGATAAAGAAGTTCGTGGACTCGAACTTGATGCGGGTACTCAGCATTGAGGGACCAAGTGGGAGTTTTCAGACAATATCGGGGCAATAGCTCAAGCTAAGGAAATTTCGAGCACATCACAAGTCCAAGCACGTACTCGTAAAGTATCACCCGATTAGAGATATGCTCGATGGGGAAAGTGCATGCTAAAGTATGTAAAGTAGAACAGAGTTGACTGCCGATCTCTTTTTACTAAACCACTAAGTCAAAGCATGATGAGCATGCAAATAACATAGGTCTTGTGACGTATGTCGCAGCTGTGTTAGGTTAAGGGAGTCAAGATGTATCTATTGTGTTACGTGGAACAAACATTTGAATATTATTGCTTCTTATATTTTAATATATTTGTATATAATAATTTTCAAGCTTAGAAACATAGGATAGCCAAAAGCGCCTTAGTCGACGCCGAGAAGTTAGGCGACAAGCATCATATGACCAATGGTATTTTTTATTAGTGATCAAGATTGATCACTGCTAGCCTACGTGTGACTAGATCAATACCGTATCGGTCCGCGACCGGGAGCCGGGTATGACCGAAACGAATTCATAGGAAGATATGTATATATGTGTCCTACATATTTGTAGAATTTAGGTTCACAATTTTAGACCTACGATATAACTATCCGTGTTATACAAGCTCAGACTTTGACTATGACCAAACGCCTTTAAGCGGATTATAACAAAGATATGTCATCAGCTACGCTGAGTGAAGATAGATGTTGATATATCGAGGATTTGTCCGCCCTGATATACAAGGAAGATCTCAGCCTCACACAGCTTGGTACCTGATTGTTTAAGGGACGCCATAAGCGCTTATTCAGCCTATACTGAAAGAAAGAAAGTTTCAAGTGTTTCATGACACACTTATGGTTAGCCTACGATTAGAGATCGCGTGGATAAAGGAATTGTAAGATAATCGCCCATGGGCAAGCTGGGAAAGCTGAAATCAACAGAATTGATTCCATTTATTGCGCTTCGTCATGACAATTGTGTATCAATTCATTTACCGGGCCATTAAATGTGATTATCGAACTTAGTGTTCAACTTAGTAATTGTATATTACTAGTGTGGGTTCTCAAGATAATTTAAGGGTTATGAGCGATTGCTAGATCTTACTTCATTAATCAAGTATAATAAGAATTGGTCAATTATCATTATTATACAACTTACTATTATTCGAGCCTAGAAGGTCACACACATACAAAGGATCGTTGGAGTTATATTTCATGTATGAAATTAAAGAGAACTATATAATTGAGAAAATGTATTTCAATTACAAGGGTTCTACATTTTATGTAGAATATCGATTAATTGAAATAGAATCAATTTAAATAGTTATTTAATTGGTTCGAGTAATTTTAGTATTTATCGATAACTTGAAAGATTATTGATATTGACTCATTACTGTTTAATTAGCTTAATTAAATAGTTCAACCCATTAGCAACTCATTAGTGACTTAACGAACTAATAGAGTTAACGAGTCAAGCTAATACTTAACGGGTTGCTTATCGGGCTTGTTTTAACCTAGCCCTATATAAGCAAACTTTAGGGTTTTTCATCATAAGAATTTTGAGAAATTTTTTTCACAAAACCCTAAAGTAGCCTTTGGCCGAAATTCTCCCAAGAATTTTGGGGTTTTTCTGGTTTTGTTCATCCTTGTTTACCAAGATAAATTGGGCTTCGACTCAACCCTCTCAAAGGACCAACCAGAGATATCATACGATTGATATTACAACAAGGAGCTGAAGGGAAGTCAAATTCACGCTATGAATTTGAAGCATGTGGAACTTTAGTGGAATTTACTCCGCTGCAATGGGCATATTTCCTCGTTTTATTCATATATTGTAAATATATGTTTTGTTTACAATGGTATGTGCACTTTAAGATCCCTCGAATTATGGATTTGTATTTATACACATATATCCATAGTATTTCCATCAAATACAATGTCATGTAAGATCATTCGTATAACCATCTTTTTGGTTAAATAGTCACTAGGAAATCATGGGATAAAAAAACCTAGTAAAAACAAAAAGACTACATTTCTCTTTAGATATGTCAAGTAAATGTCTTATGACTATCACAAGGTATTTTTCTTTCCAACCATTTGTAGACTTATCGTTTAGCAATTGAGAACTCTCGGAGTTTTTCTTTGCACTAACATATTCATGATAATTTAGTCATTCAAACTCTTCTGTCATAAGTTATACTCGATCTTTCAGAGTATCATGACTATTCAGGTCATCAACATGATAAATAACTCAATCATTAATATGTAATATCAAAAAATAAGGAATATCAAAACCAACATACAATTGATAATTCAAATATTTCATGTCACATAATAAGCAAATAAATAAATCATATAATCACATAAGACATAATTATAGTCAAAATTAAACATGTACGACTTATCGATAGACTTGTATATTCATGCAATATATAAAATGCAAATGAATATCTAATAATGCAGTTCAAACTTGTAATCCATCTTCTGGATGACTTTAAATATATTCAAATATTTTTCATACTAACTCAAGTGAGTTAAGTTCTCGGAAATATAAATATGTGTCTCTGGCATCATAAAATATGTGCTTCTAGCATCATAAATCTTTATATGTGCTTCCAACATTATAAATCTTTATACATGTCATGTATACTCATTTCTTAGCATGTTATATCATAAATCAAGTACGCATATCAAGAGGTTATATTTTGTTGCTACCAAACATATATTATTTTTGATACCCTCTATCAAAAGGTGTATGCATCACCTTATAACTCATTTAGTGCTTTTGGGTATAAGACAAATCATATGTCATTTATTCTCACAGATATCAATACATCTTGCACTAGTATCGTCTTCATTAGACTTCAAATCTAAATTTCTCACTTACATCATGAGGAGTTTTACTTGATTATGCTTTTACTTTGACCATTCATAAACATATTTCTACTCACTCAAGGAGATAGACTTATGATCCTCATATTGCTTTCATCATATAGAGCTCTTCATTATGTTCAATATTCATTGTCGACAATCTTTTCCATGTAGTTCCACCATATTCATGATAATTGAGATCTCATTGCATTCATGAATTTCAGTATGTAGATGTCTTCCAGATATTTATTATATCTTTAACATATTCATGAGATATATTATTCATCTATTTCTTCTGGAAGTAATCATCTTATGTAATTAATTCAAATATTTTTCTTTTTAGAATTTGACGGTGGAACTATTTGACCTACAATAAATTTTTCAGAACCTTCACTCTATTTTGAGTATTTACAACCTGTATATAATTTCAATACTATCTTTGAGGTCGATATTTATTTGGTAGTGAACTCTCGGTTCATATTATCCCTTGAACTGCTCATATTATTCTTGAACACTTCTCGAACTTCGAGTTCATATATATTCATCTTGAGGATCGTATAGCTTAGGGATATTTGTAATAACCCGCTCCGCATGAGCATGATTTTAATATTATTTTGGGGGTTAGAAGTTAACGGCGTTAGAGTTGTGTTGTTAAACCAGACGAAACTAAACCGAAACCGAATCCAGAACTTGCGCGATTCTTGGAGATATTTTTACACGACTCTACGTGACTCTCTTTTTTATAGTTATCCATATGCCTTGTCATCATCTTTATCATCTTCTCCTTCTTTCTTCTTGGTTAGGGCCGAAATCCCCTCCCCATTTTCCTTAAAAAAAAATTTCCATTTTCTTCCTCATCTTGCAAGCTTTGGTCCTAAAATTTCCTAGAAGCCTCCCCAGTCATCTCTACATTTTAAGGTGTTGTTTTGAATCTTTTGGAGTATTTCTTGAGTTTAAGGATGTTGACTTTTTGGGTAGTTGAGTTGACTTGAGCTTTGATATTTATAATGTTATAGAATCGCCATTTAAGCTTAGATTATCGTATAAGAGGTGATAATTATCGATTTGTGGGGTGAAAATGAGAATTTAGCTGACTTTTGTTGATTTTTTTTCTAAAATGGTTTTAATATGATAGAAGTGTTAGAATCTTAAGATGAATTTTTTCAGATAAACACCAAATTCATACATCCCGATCCTCTCAAATGATATAAATTATCTAAAACACATAATTAACAATTATGAATAACAGAGAATTCTACAAATGACAAGCCTATCAACAAATTCTTTCACGAAGCCTCATTTGACTCCATCGTTGAGCACTTCAAATGTAGTGCCTCTAGTTGGTTGCACACCAGGAGAGGTTGAATCCTACATTTGTGTTTGCTAGAACATGGGTTGATTTGGATGAAAAATCAAGAGAAGAATTTTCAATTCTTCCCTTGATATTTTCGGCCATATGGAGGAAGTGGAGGCTTTGTTTTTCTTTCATTTCATGAAATGAAAAACTTATGTTGAAAAACCTAATAGGTTTGATTATATATGTCAAACCTAAAAGCCCAACCGAATGAGCCAGCCCGTTAAATTCAATTAAACCGTTAAGTAAAATCAAATACTAACAAGTTGTTATTAGTAATTCAACAAGTTACTGACCCAGCTCAATTCAACTATCGAATTAATTCAATTGACTAATTAATTAATTCGGGTTCATCCAATTTCTATTTTTACAATATTAATGTAAAAAATCCCAATTCGAGAATATTCGCTGATTACAATCAACTCTCAATTTTAGCAATGTAGTTTAATTTCATACATGAAATATAATCCAACGCCACCGTATGTGCGTGACCTTCTGTGCTCGATAATAATAGTAAGTTGTATAATAATAATAATTGACCACCATTATCATAACGATTAATGAGTAAGATCTAGCAATCATAACCCCTTAAATTATCATGAGAACCCAAACTAGTAATATACAATTACTAAGGTGACGTCTCCAAGTAATCACATTTAACCAACCCGTAAATGAATTGATACAATAACACGCAACGGGCAATAATAAAAGGGAATCAATTCTCATTGATTTCCAACAAGAAAGGTACTTTGGAGTTTTATTAGGTTGTTTTGAGGTGTAAGTTGTGATTTTAGTGATTAGAGAATGTTCGGATAATATGAGTTTGTAAGTCGAGTAAGTTTAATCGCTCGAGATTAAAGATGGTTGTAAATGTGATGATTAGTTGTTAATATCGGAACGTTAGGACCTTTGAAACTAGTAATGGGAACTCGATCATTAAATGAAAAGTCGCGAACTTAGTTGGAATAAGGTTATACGATTTTCCGTTATTTTTGGGAGTATCGAGTACGAGATTAAATATATAGGTAGAATGTTATTAATAGTTGTATTATAAGTAGTAATTATAATTTTGAATGTTGTTTAGGCGTTATCGTGGGGAAAGGTCCACAAGCTAGATTAAGTGCTGGAGTTTTATTTAGCTAGCCGAGGTGAGTATCTATCTCACCGTGTTGATTAACTATTTGATTATGGCTATGTATGTGTATATATGTATTTTGTGTTGAATTATATGTTGATTATGCGCTATGGCTGAAGTCAGTTGGTTGTGCTTGTGGTCTCATAAGTCGTATTGTGTGTTTTGGTGAGTTGCTGAAATGTGATAGGAAGAGTTGTATATGAAGTTGATGTTGTGTGTTGAATTGTATTGTCCGTAAATTGCTTCGCATTTCTAGTTACGATCTGATTGCTGCATTCGTTATTTATTCGGTGATAGCTATGTCGACGGGCATAAGTTTTCTCCCCCGCAGTCGAGGCTGGGATTATATGCGCATTAGTTGCGTAAACTGACTTATATTGAGCTGTAGGGTTGTTGAGCTGTGAGTTGCAGCTGTTGAGTTGATAGAGTTAAGTTGGAGTTGTAGTATTGTTGAGTTGTCGAGTTTGGCTGAAATATACTACTGGCTGAGTTGGTCAGGTTGCCGATTTGCCTAGTTGTTGAGTTGTGATGTCGTCGTTGTCACTGGGATAGAGTGTAAGGCCCATTGGTTGTCACAAGGTTGTTACAGTCTTTCTTGAGATATACGTATGTTATTGTTGATTGCCATCATTTTGGAATATTCTGCTAGTAACAAATTTATGAACATACGAAATGATAATGAAATTGCTAATGACTTCATATTAAGATCTTAAGTTGAATAATATCATATACCACTTATCTATCGTATGCAATATTATTTCCTTTGGTACACTATTGCGTGATTGGAAGTTGATTTCATTCTTGAGATATATATTCACTAAGCTTCGCAGCTTACACCCTATTCGCTATGGGCGGCAATTTTATTGCTAGGTTGACAGGTGGTGCCGCCTGCCTTTCGTGCTTCTTCTGTGTTTGTGCCGTAGAGCTGTAAATGGGCTGGTGGCAGTTGATCCTCACAGTCTCTTTACTTTGTTGGATTGTGGTTGTCGTCTGTATAGTTGTTATTTTGAGATACTTGTTGTTGTAGGTTGTTGTATTGGTACTCTGGAGTTATGTTGTATGTTATGTGGTTAGGAATACCACGATGGATTCTTTTTCTTAAAAATTGTTCTTATCCGTTGTATACTGTTTTATTGAGTTGTTTCAAGACAGGTTTCTTTTAAAAATGAGTCATCCATCGATTGGTGACTCTGGTGTCCAGGATTTGGGACGATTCTAACCTCAGGGGCGTACGACCTGGGGCGGGTCGTTACAATATTTCATTTCAAGTATATTCTATTTTCGCTTGTATACTTTCCCTCAATGTTGAAAACATTGATACATCACAATGGAAACTTACTTCAATTCTATAGATGTTTCCATTACTTTAATTACATACCTTCCGGGTATAATAGTATATGGATGTATATACCTTTTGGGTATAATAAGTATTCAAAAATCAACATTTGTGCATACTCTTGGTAATATACGATACACGTATAATTGGAGGGTAAAATATTTGGTTTCTGACCAAACCAATTATATTGGAGGAGTTCTATGATAATTTGGCTTGATGCGAACAAGTGACACTACATGTAATAATATTTCTCAATGATCAATTGGCGGTATTGCATGTAATTCAACATGCCCCCAACTGTCTACTGAGAGTTTACAACATGTATCTCACATAAAGTCTTTAAACTCAATAATTTGTTGACTCTTTAATGAGTCTCTAATCAAATTTCAATCATTATTTCGCATCATAACTCATCCGGGATGGTCTAACCGGTCATGCCAAATAATCAAACTTCTTGTTTGATAGAAACTGTATTTTAATAATACATATATGTGTTACTTCAGGTAACAATATTTTAGCTATTCTGGAACCATCAATTGACTTTACTTCACTTTTGACAAATATTAACTCTTCTGGAGTCCTCAATACTTTTGTTACATTATTGAAAAATATTAGCTCTTCCGGAATTACTTCCACATAAAGGACTTCAATGATATATTGCTAGTTTTTCATGTATGAAATATGGATTTAACAATATGTTTTCTTCCAGAGCTTTCAATCAATTTCGCATTATTAGCAAGACATGTTTTATCCATGTTGTTGGTGGTACGTTATATTGATATTGAACTATACACTGTAAGTTTCAGAGATATGTGTGCCAGCAAGGACTACTTTAAGTACCAAATCTTCTTAGCCGTAACTAGCTCAGACATGTATAATCACAACATCAATCGGAATTCAGCTCTGTATTATATATAATATTTCCCTTACCAAATAATATGAATATGTGTTTCTTCAGGAAATAATATGCGCTCTTTTCTGGATATATAGATCGATAATCAATTTGTATATGTCAATAGTCACCATTCAGGGATGTAATGATTATCCTTTATTGTTACTATGAAATCATGGGTATGAAAATACCACCACTTCAAGACTAGCAACTTTATGCAACATGTAACAAAATAATTTTGTAGAGCAAATTATCCATGCTCCAGGACACCATATCGAATACATCAATGATGAACAATTTACATCATTCGTATGTGTGCATAGTTATAAAATTTAATTTATAAGGTACTTCTGGACTTAGAAAAATTATATGCATTTCGATTCATAAACAGTGCATCTTTACTATGAATTGGTATTCCTTCAAGGAACAGTATGTGGGCCCTTCCGGAGTTTTCAATTAATTTTACATCAAGCTTCATACAAGGCGACAACATCTCTGCTATCGTCGTAAATCGCTGGTATCTTTTCGAATAGTGTGAAAATTGCACTGTCTATATACATGATAATTTGAACTACCTCATATGCCTACACACTCGGCAATTTCATTTGTATGGTACTTCTAGACCTATAATAAATCATAGATAGTAATCAATCAATAAAATGCTATGCATTTAATTGAATCTAAATTCTTCAAATTATATGAGTCTTCAGGTCTCATAAGTGAACTTATACTATTTCGTAATATTTCAAAATAATGAGGGCAATGATAGAAATTCTTCTGGAATATTCAGAAGCCCTTAATTTAGATGGTTGTCAATTCTAAGTCATTGATCTTCTAAACTAGTCTTCTGAAGTAGTGATAATCAAAATCATATTTTCACCTCCTAATTATGATTATAATAAGGTGCTACATGAATGATTCTTCAAGACATATATATAATGAATAATTGATACTGCATTCATTTCATTAGATATAAGTGAGGCTCAAATCAAATGAACCACAATCAAATATAATCATTAATAAATCTTCAAGATTTAGGTCCAAGTTTATATACTCCATCAATATTATTCACAAGTCTGGTGAACTAGTCTTCTGGACTCAAATACATCATTAGTAAAACATATATTATATATATTGTGAATACGTCAAATTAATCATCAATAAATCTTCGACATTTAGGTATTTGATAATTATCTTCTGAGTATAGAAAAAAGTATTAGTAGTTGTCAAATTCAATCACTTCATGATGTTTATCATCGCTTCTACTTATTGAAATTTATCACTATATTACTAGAATTATTTCTTCGAGATTTATATATTGAAATTGTCTTCCAGACTCATAAATATATTTAATGATTAGTATATCATATCATAGGTTATATATGTGTAAAGTCTATCGATGGTGATTTAATGAATTTCGACTATAAATAAAAGGGCACAAATGGACTAGAATATCCGAATGATGGCAGATCCCGGCGTATATTGTCACTTTTATTAATAAATTATTATTTCAAAACAAGTCAAAATAATTTATTTTACAAAAAGGATAAAATATTAAAGATAAAACTTCAAAATGAAGTTTATCTCTAATGTCACAATTTAAGGTTTCAAATTCTAATGAAACATAAAGTCTCAATTTTCAAGCACAATTAATAAAAGAAACATACACGATTATTCTTTATTGTATTACCCAATTGATAATACTCAAAACGTAAAATACACGATTATTCTTTAAAGAGTTAACTCATATTCCCAAAGAAAAATCCACAATTTATATAGGCTTCATAATTCATGTTACCAAATACTCCGTATCTTATACCAACAATGAAAAAGAAATTATTTGGTTGATAAATTGGATTACTATGGAGTGTTTTACATAGTATAAATAAAGGGTTCAATAATAAGAAATAACGGAGTTAGAACTCATATTTATGAATTTAATATTTTGGCATCTACATGACCATAAAATCAAAAATGTGAATCATTAACGAAAACATGTACTACGTTATATAAATTGACAAATAAATTTGCACAAATTCACCAAACTAATTAAGTAGAAGCGTACCATAGAATTGAATGATTACGCTGTATAACTCTAACTCGCTTGAGAATCCGGACGACCGAGCAACGTATATGCATATAACTAATAACAATATAAATAAACAGATAAATAAGAGAGATAATGACCATGATTTTATTGCTTCTGAAATTGTGTAGAATACAATACAATGAGCTGCTTATTTATAGGCTTTCAAGATACAATAATAAGATAACTAAATAATTTGATAAATAAATAATCTAATTGATCGCTTCATCAAGTCATTCCATTTCTTGGTAAACAAGCATTTACTCTGGCTGACAAGACATCCACAATATAATATTTCTATAACAAAAAATAGTAATAAATACAGCTTTGTATGTCCATGCAAAAACAAAGAATTAAAACTAGTTATATATGCAAATTGTCAAGAATTATTTTATTATTTTTATAATAAAATTATAATGAAAAAAATAAATTTAAAAAAAACTAATAGAAATAAGATGAAAAGCTACTATTTAAGAAATAAAGATAGACTGCGAACAACTTTTTATTTTCTCTCGTGATAATTACGAGTATTAGTTAGATAATATTTATAGTAGTAGTTTATGGAGAATTTATCTTGAAGTGGTTACAATTCATGAAGAAGTTACTATCAAAATTAAAATAAAATAAAAATTATCGAGGGTAAAATAGAAATACATTAATTTTGGCTACCAGAATCAATCCAATTCTCAGACATTATATAGTATAGATAATTACACAAGGCTCACTCAACGCCAAGCGGGACTTGGCTCAAATTAATTTGTGGGCCATTTTAGTTTGAGGGATCTCATAATGTGGATTTTAATGAATTTGACAATTCTCTTTATTTTATTCTTGGAGATAGAAGCAATATAAGTAATCTGTTGCAAATGCTCTTAGGTTCAATGATTTTAGCACTTTCATTCATGAAAAATTCATTCAAAATAAGATACATTTTGTGCCAACTGCCAAATGATTCTAACCATCCACAAATACTCTTACATCGCCTTAATATCATCAAATAACACTTATTTTTCAAAGAATGTAACAACATGGTATTAATTAACATTCATTTTCTCAAAGAATGTACCTAACAGTGATGCTATACAAATTTCAACGCACGGTAGCACCTAGATGGTCCAATATTTTTTTTCTTTTATGTCCCACAATTAGTGTCAATTGAAATTGGCAAATGTGATCAAATATTGACACCTCCTATGGTGTTAATTTTGACACCCATTTGATCACTGTTATGCGTAATAGCTTCCATTTCGACACCTCAAGTATGCATCGGTTTAAAACACGATAATTATGTAATTGATGATCATTTACTTCATTTATATCTCTCTCAATGAGCTTCATTTTTTGTGATAAGGGCAATACTTCAAATTTTATACGGGGTAACACTTTTTAACCTATACATGCACAAGATCTTCAAATGTTTTAACATATTAACAATACGCTATTAGCCTGCACTACCCTCCGAACTATCACGTAATTTTCTAAGGTATCTCTTTACTATTTATTTTGTTCGCACCCGTACTTTTTTCGAATGCAAAATTTCATGAACTTTCTTTTTCTTGTTTAGGCACCCCGAATTCTCTATACCTAATTTTCACTTAAAATGCCATAATAAAATGATCATATTACCCTAAAACACAAAGTAAAATAATTATTTTATACTAAAAATGACTATTTTATCTCTAATACTACACTAAAGTATAGAGACTAAAATAAATTTCCCTTTTTTTTCTTTAACACATCCGACATTTCCTTTTTTTTTTTTAACACATCCCACCTCTTTAATTCCCCACCCTACAACTCCACCCTCCCACCCTCACCTCACCAAGCATCTCTACTGGTGACTTGTTTTGGAGGTTATTTAAAACAATTTATGCAATTTTTGTTGGGTTTTTGTTGTTTTTCTAAATGGTTCTGAGCTTTTTGTTGGTGGGCATTCCTGAATTGGTCAGCAGATTCTTCAACTTGACTTGTTGGGAGATTCCTTACACAATTTAAGCATTTTTTTGTTGATTTTCCAAGTGTTGCTGAGCTGAATTAGCATAGAATGGTAGACAAATGAGATATTGATGAGACTTGGTTTGAAATATAGTAGTACTACATAGTATAGTATAGAATGTGTAGTATAATGTTAGAAATAAAATAATCATTTTAAGATAACATAATCATATCACCATATATTTTAATAATATAACTTACTTACCACAGATTTAAAATGAAAGCTTAAATCTAAAAGTCAAGACTTGTCTAGACAAGAAAAGAAAGTTGAGGAGACTGTCCGAAAAAAGATAAGGAAATGCCAAATAAGATAGATAATACATGAACAACATAGAAAATTAAAGCGAATCTCGACCAATAATCCTATTAACATCCTACATCATCATAACCAATCTTCTAAAACTCATATCCTCCTCAGAATAATCAAAAAAGGCCAAATAACGTAAGAGAGAACCTCCATAGCTTGTATAGAAGTACAAAACCCAATCATTTTTATTTTTTATGATTGATACAAGAGAAACTGGCTAACGGGAGGGAGGCTACATATAAACCGTATGTTAACCTGCCGAATGAATCTAATTAGTTGAACACTTGCCAAAATTTGTATACATTCTTCAAAACTTCAAAATCCTAAAAATATCTGTGTATATGTCAATTTCCACAAATTTGTCGAATTCGTCGCTATGATTATCGAGAGCAAGTTGTTGCTTCGATCAAAAATGAAATTCTTAATCCAGCTCCACCACTGGCAATGGCCATACTAGAACAGATGCTCTCTTCCATATTCCCTCACAATCACTGGGACACTTGTAGTTGGGATCTGCAAGTTATGGAGGATTGTAAAAGTATTAAGGAATAAGCGGACAACAACAGAAGAAAATAGCATACACCATTGAGTTATTGACAAAATACCCACATGGACTCTCTTTTATTTTTTATTCAAGTGTGAGGAAGCATTATGATTTAAGGTATAACAACATATGAGACAGGACATTGATATATTGTTTTTCTTTTTTTCGTATTTATGAGGAGCCAAGGATGACAATAACATAAATCTGAAAAACCTATTATATAGCCAGCTAGACTTATTCAAGAAAAAAACTGTTTTTATCAGTCAAGCAGGTGCTTTGGACCTATTAATGCATCAACATCAACACATAAACTGCCTTTGAAGAGGTTCCTGTCTAAGCAGGATAAGGGTAGGTCGGGTAGTATGCAGTCTTATCCCTGTGGTACCAAAGAGGTTGTTTCCGAGTTGATCCAAAAGTGAAGTGTAAACACGATCTACTACTTTGCAATAGATAAGAAGCGTAGGTAGTGTAATGAGCCATTTCTATTTATTCCATTATATATTCAAGAGTCAGAGAATATATTAAATTATTAATGCATCTCTTGCAAAAAAATGTAGATCTATTGTATCCATAATAGTAAATGGATCATGACTTACCATGCCATACTCCGTAATAACCATTGAGATATAATCGGATGGAGTAGCGTCGTAACTGCAGATATTCAGAAAAAATAACTGGAATCAGACTGTAAACGTTAACGTTATGAAGCTACAACATAGTGAAGATTTCAGAAGCTTACAGTAAGTTTAGAAGCTGCAAGTTCTCCTTGTTAGAACAATTATCCAAAATATTCACACCTGCTCTTCCTGGAACCTTCGATATAGCAGTGGGGTCACCTAAAGAATTTTTTAAATGAATAAACGCGCATCCATTAGACAGCTATTGTCAATATACTTAACAATATGTACTAATGCAGCCGTAGACATACCTAATTCATTACAGCAAATTGAATCAAGTTGCACCCTCTCATGAAACTTATAGGCTTCACAGCAAACCAGTACAGGAACCTTAAAAGCATGAGCAACCATAGCGATACTTGCAGTGCCAACTCTAGCATATACAGTTCCATTTGAAAGAACAGATGCAGCACCTAAAAATACTCTAGTGACTTCATGCATTATATAAGAAGCAGCACTTATGTGAGTGTATGTACAACTCAAGCCTTTTGTTACCAGCCTACGCAGTAATGTTTGGCCTTCAAACTTAGGACGAGAATCTACCACCACAACTCGAAAACTTATTCCGAGCTCATATGCATGCATAAGTATCATTTCAACAACAGAGGATGAACCAAAAATTAGAAGAACGTCTCCATCCCTGATTTTTGTAACTGCATGACTGATTATCACTTTATCTGCAAGCAGTATCTTTTCATGGATGAAACGTTCGATATCTAAACAAAGGGATGTTCTTGCTTCTGATTCGGATAAATTCAGTGGTAACTTTGCAATGTGAGTCTTCAGGTATCTGATTGCATTTCCCATGCTGACGGAAAGGGGCCTACACTCGATCAAAAATGAAACATAACTATTAACTTTTGCAGTTAAATCTCTATTGAGAGTCTTTTCAGGTGGTGTGGAGTAGTCTTTGATCGCATCCTGAAATGCCTGCAGCATGGCAATACAGCGTGCATTTTCCCCTACAATATCCTTTGCCAAATAATGCAATCCAACCTGATAGAAGATTAATACGTTATAATTTCTTGTTAGCAGTGGCAAAGACAAGATGGAGTTCCAAAATTAGTTTTTTCGTATTGCAGAAGATGACGTAAAATAGCACATATTTTAGTGAGTATACTATTCTGGTGATGAAGAATTATCAGATCAAAAGATAAAAATATCGTATGCTTTTTTTAAAGAGGTGTTAGGGGGATCAATATGTAAATATATACCTTGTGAATAGAAGGATGGATGGGATCAAGTTGGAAGAACCTTGACTCTAAATCTGGCAATTGAGTTCCATGTTCATATTGAGGCAAATGAAGAAACAATCCCACTCGGTTCTGAGCTTCTGTCTGCTTTACTAAAGATCGCCTTTTAGCTTTCTCTACTCTACTCTTATCATCAAACTGCAATCGTGGAGCAGGTGTATCTTTTTTGCGTTCTTTATCAGCAGCTCGCTCACCGCCTTTCTTATCAGGGGTCATTGGGCCACCACCTTTCTTTTGATAAGGCTTCTTCTCGGGCTTAATGGTTTGCTCACGTACTGCAGATATTGCACCAGGAGCAGCAGAAGATTTGTCATTTATACCTTTTGAAGCAGCCTTTGCTGCCCGCTGCGCCTCCTGCATCGCACGCCTTTCAGCCTTTGTGGTCTTTTCTTTCAGTGATTTCTTGTTCTGCTGCACCTCATCCACCAATCCAGCAGCTTCCACTTCAAGTGATTCTGCATGAAGAAATAATGAAATCAAAATAAAGCTATTTTCCCTTCATATTAAGTTGGAGATTATATGTTCTCAATAATTTTCATATTGTTCCTCGACACTTGTAGTGCTCGTGCTCTTGTGGGGCCTGACTAGGTTTATCACCAATAATTAGCCAAATCTATCACGGGAAAATGACATAGCCTCAAACTTTTTGTATAGTTGGCAGCACAACATGAAGAGAGATACAACGGAAACAGAGATAACCATATTTTCACCCTAGGTTTAAAAGGATGGTGAGTAGCTTTTGCATCCTACTTAGCTGATATGCAAATAGTAAGTAGTAAATAACAAAGTAGTCACTCCGATAATTCAAAAGATCTAAATAATTTAAATCCCTTTGCAAAAATATTTTTCCATTGTAATGGGTTAGTCTGAGTTCGAAAAGTAATCAATAATATCTCTGATAATAACAAAGCTCAGAAGGGATCATGACATGTAAACAATAAATTCCTTTGCAAAAATATTCTTGAACTTCATCGAATTAATATGCCTAATAACTTGGTAGCGATTCTGATCATTACAACGCTCTCAAGTATATCTATGATGATCATAGTGCCAACAAATTCTGATGTGTGATGATGATTTCCGACCAGGTATGTGAAATTTTGTGCTATGTCACACATTTAGACCATCAGTGAGGACATCTGACTCTAGCATAAATAGCAGATGCTACAATTATATTTATTTCAACTTAAGATTCTTATGATAAGAGCATCTACTTGATCGATCCAATAAACAAAGAACATAAACTATCTTATCATTCACTATGTGACCAACTGAGAAGTAAAAAAAGGAAACACTTGCCTGTAAAACATATACTAGAGCTCTATATGCTATGAGTTATGAGTTATAACTAATCCAATCATGACCGACTAATTGTACATCACTTCAGTAAGTTCAATTTTCTTTGCAACATAACTTGAATAAATCAAGTAGAGTAAAAAGGTTTTGTTCCCAATATTTTACCACACCCAACGCACTTATCAACAACCAGAAACGCATGTTCTATCATCAAACCGCATCACAACCCACATGACTAGGGTGAGTTTATCATTTTTCAAAAAAACAACCACCGAGAAGTTGCAGACATCAATTAAATCACAATATATCTACAATAAAGGTCAATACCACAAATAATATACTCCTTCCATACCAAAAAGATTGTCCAGTTTCACTATTCAATTGTCAAAATTAACAACATAAGTACCTTCAATTAACCCACATAATTTAAATTTAAGTTAAAATTCTCATGTAGTAAACAACATTAAATACGGTCATTTTATATCTTTTTCAAACCAGAGAATCTTTTAGGAAAGAGGTAGTAATAAAATTCCAATCTCTACATTAAATCATAGCTGAAATTAGCCAGAGTGAATGAATTATGCATTGTACCATCACCAACTCCAAACGATTGTTCAAACCCATCCAGCAGCACCACCACCACCACCATAGCTTCAAACCCTCCATCTCCCACTCCACCAGAACTAGTCCTACCAATCATATTCTCTGAATCCTCGGAAATCTCTCCATCCACTCACACTTGCAATTTTGGGCTTGTATAGAGCCCAAAATACACGCAACCCTATGTAGTAAACAACAAATTGGATGTTAGGGTATTGGTAGAAAGAGGATTTTACTAGGGTGTATAAGCCAAGTCAAGATGTTCCCAAGATAGTCCCAACGGCTTATAGATAAAGCAGTCCAAATGTTTGCACACAAAATCCAACAAATCACTCTCAAATAGATGCATAATATACCCCACAAATGCCAATCACCTAACTCCTTTAACACCAACGATGAGATCAAATCATCAATCCTAGGACTCATCCAATAAATCCACCTGCCCCCTCTCACCCTTACTTTAACCCCTTTGCGACCTTGCAAAGATTGATTCATACTTCTCCAACAAAATCAACATATTTTTTTATTCAGATTCAAAAATTAAAGCTTTTCAATAGTCAATCTGAGCTTTCTTCAGGTTGACCTTCTTCTTGTGTTATATGAACATAAATTGATTAAAATGGTGAAGGCGAAAGAAAGCTGATTATTCAGAAGCAGGGGTGTGGCATGAGAAGCTTTGTTTGTCAACTGACATGGAAAATCAACGAGTCTGCCGGTATGGTAATTAATTTCAGCTCGCTAGTCTACTATATATCCCCAAAAGATTGTCCAGTTGTTTAAATCAAAATTATTACCTTTTGAAACAGCCTTTGCTGCCCGCTGCGCCTCCTGCAAGGCACGCCTTTCAGCCTTTGTGGTCTTCTCTTTCAGAGATTTCTTGTTCGGCTGCTCCACATTTACCAATCCAGCAGCTTCTGCTTCAAGTGATTCTGCATGAAGAAATAAGGAACCCAAAATAAAGCTAGTTTTCCCTTCAAGTTAAGTTGGGGATTATCTGTTTTCAATAAATCATATTGTTCCTGAACCCTGTAGTGCTCGAGCTCTTGTGGAGCCTGGCTTGGTTTATCACCACTGACAGGTAAATCAATTAAAATTTCTTTGCTAAAACATTGTTCATTGAGTTAATATGCTCAATGACTTGGTTGGCACTCTGATAATCACAAAGCTCGAGTTAAATATATCATGATCTGCTTTCCATTAAAATATATGCTAGAGCTCTATCTACTCGAACAAATCACTAGTGTGACTTACTAATTGTACAGCACCTTAGCATGCCAACGTTCTTTCTAACATTGCTTGAGTAAAATGAATACAATCAACACACTTATCAACAACCAGAGACACATGTTCTTACCATCAGACCAAATTCAAATTTAAAAGATACAGGTAAGTATATTATTTTCCCTAAAGAAAACAACTGATCAATTGTAATCAAAATATATCTTCAGCAAAGGTTAATACAACGAATAATATAGTCCCTCCATCTATAAAAGATTTCCGATCCAATTGTCAAAATAAACAAACTATGTTCCACGAATTAGCACACACAATTTACATTCAAATCCAAATTATCATGTTAATAGTAAACTGCATTCAAATATAAGTATTTGATATATTTTTCAAAACCATAAAACAATTTACTTGTGAATAATTGGGTTAAAGAATTCCAAACTACACATTAAGTCGTAACTCGATTTAGTCAGAGTGAATGAATTATGCATTATACCATCATCACACATTAAGGGGCAACTCTATTAATCCCCAAAAGATTGTCCAGTTTGAATTAGAATCATCGTCTTAATAGTTAAATACACTAAAACACAATCCTTTCATATATTTTTCAGAACCAGACAATCCTTTTGGGACACAAGTAGTATCAAAATCCCAAACTACACAATTAAATCATCAATCAAAATATAACTAGAGTGAATGAATTATGCATCATACCATCACTGATTCTACACAGTTAAAAATATAACCAACTAGACCTTTTTCGGACGAAGTGAGTATCAAAATTCAAACTACACAATTAAATCTTAACTCAATTGAGCCAAAAACTGAAGTATGCAATGTACCATCACCAACTCTACATTATTAACGATATTATCATTTGATATGTTTTTTAAAACAAGACAATCTCTTTGGTACAGAGTGATAAAATTCCAAACTACACAATTAAATAAAAAAAACACACGCTAAATTTGAATCAAATTATCATATTAATTGTAAACTACACTAAAACAATAATCTGATATCTTTTGAAAACCAGACAATCTTTTTGGGACACGAGTAGTAGCAAAATTCCAAACTACACTAATTGATAATTCAATTTAAGCAGCTAAAATGAATTATGCATGATACCATGTAACTACATTGGTCATTTGATCCCGAAAAGATTGTCCAGCTCGAATCAAAATTGTCATCCTAATAGTAACATACACTAAATCCCAATCATTCACTACATTTTTCAAACCAGACAATCTCTTCGGTACACAATAACAAAATTCCAAACAACACAATAAAATCATAACTCAATTAAACCAAAGTAAACAAATTATGCATTGTACCGTCTACTATAACTCCACCCTTCCCCTCCTCCTCATCCTGCTCCACCCCCGCCACATCTTCAAACCCTCCACCACCACCACCAATAAATTTCCCTCGATCCGAAAAACTCCCTCCCCACTCCACCACTCCTAATCACCTCGGGATTCCTCCAAAAAGTCCCCATCCCCCACACCACCATCACCCCTCTCCCTCCCAATCCACCCCCGATTCCTCCGAAACTCCCCACCCCACCCTCACCAATTCTCCACTACTTCCACTGTCCACCCCCTGACTCCGAAAACCCCCACCTCTCCCTCCCCTACCTCCCACCCCACCGGGTGACGTCCCCATCACACTCTCCTCCCCACCATAACTCCCCACAACAATCGACTCCCCTCGATCCCCGCCTCGACTAATATTAACCGCACGGGCGTAATTATCCGACGAGTGACGTGGCGGAGGGATGATCATGACGGGGGATAATAACGAGTTCCCGGAGGGGGAAATTGAACCTGCAGATACCGGGCCGGATTGGGTCCGGTCTGGGACCGGGCCAGGTGTGAAGAACCCGACTTTGCGGACTTTCGGGTCGAATGGTCGACGTGGATGATCCATTTAAGGGTGTCTCCGGTGGACTTTTAGGGTTTTGGAAAATAAAAAGAGGATTTAAGATGAATTCAGGTGGTTTAGTGAGTAAAGGAGTATATATTAAGTTTAAAATTTGGGGTCGGAGTTTATACACGAAAAAATGAAAACGTCAATTAAAATGAAACCAATAATTTTTATTTAAAACAATTAAAAAACTAAATCTATATTTAAAAACTGGTACAATGGGACGAAGGGAAAAAAGGATGAAAAAATATAATTATGTTTGAGTAAATTTCGAACAGTTAAAGTTGGAGTAGTATCATCTTTATCCTTCACATTCAAAATGTAAGCATGGAAATATATTTTTAGCATAATTCTTCTTAAATATACACCATAATGTGTATTTAATGTTATATGATTATATGTAACTTTTATTGGATTGTCATTTCATCGCACAATGTCAAAATTGTTGCATAAATATGTTATTTAATTTGATTTCAAATATTATAAAAAGTTTAAATACGTATATTTATTGACCACTATAAGTTAATCACAAAATCTATAATATTAACATAATAGGATATGCCTGTCAAATATATTTTAGTAAAATAATACTCGTGATTTGTTTGAGTATCTCAGTGGTGTTTGTAGACTAATAGTGGATGTGACCATGACTAGCAAATGGAATGAGATTTTTGTTATTGGTCAAGTAAAATTGTACATAAGTTGTGTACACAAGCGCCTCATTCGATCGTAACGCGAGTCGAGCCTTAAGCTTGCCTCCTGCTCGATATGTTGGGGAACCAGCTTCTTAGACATGATTTATTATTATTTATTTATAAATTAAACTAATACTCCCTTCGATTCATATTGTATCTATGTATAATAAATTTATTATTAAAAATAGATGTTCTTATTACATAATACTTAGATGATGTTTTATATTTTATATTCAAAATGGTTAGATTCGAGATTTGTAATGAAGTCTCTGATCCAATGAGCCATGGAATCGTTTCATCTTAGCCACCATCACCAACTGAACAAAACATTGGACTTGATAAATAATCGAGTTGAGCTGAAATTTCTCCTAGCTCCACCGTCTCAACACGTTTTCTACCTACCGATGATGTAATAATTTAATGATACCTCGAGCATTTAAACAAATATGTGTTCAACCTCAATCTAAAGAATATTTTACTGCATATTTCAAGCATCCACTGTGCGTGTTTCCAAGCTTCCTCCACCTGCTCAGCGAAATTTCACGCTCAAGCAGGTTCAAACATCGCTTCCGTCAGACATCATCTAAGTATACTTTTAAATTTTTTTTTTAATTATACCATCTTAAAATAATTCATTTTGGTAATGTATACCATTTTGACATTAAAATTAAATACATATAAAATTCATTAACGAAGTTAAATGAACCGCATTATTACCTAACCATAACCGAGTAAAACCCATACGACGGTAAGAAGCTAAATTATCCAAACGATACCGTACAAAAATTCAACAACTTAGAAGCCAAATATACTCCCACAAAAACATTTTAATCCAACGGCTGAGATGAAATCACCAATCCTAGGGCTCATCCTATAAATCTACCCCCTCCCCCCCTTCGCGATCCCTTCATATACTCCCACAAAATCAACCACTTTTTATAAAGTCAAAATCAACAATTTCATTAGTCAAAGTTAACATTTTCATTACTCAAAATTCATTTTAACAGTCAAACATTAACGAGTTTCGATTATCAAAATTAATTTTAATAGTCGAACTTAACGAGTCTCAATTGTTAAAATTAATTTTAATAGTCGAAGGAGTTCCAATTGTCAAAATTGATTTTAATAGTCAAACTTAACGAGTCTCAATTGTCAAAATTAATTTCAATACTCAATAGTCAAAATTAAGGAGTTTCAATTGTAATTTGAGCTATTTTCAGTTTGACTTTGTTCTATTAACGATTTCAGTAGTCAAAATTAACGATTACCAATAGTCAAAATTGATTTTAATACTGAAAATTAAGGAGTTTCAATTGTTAATTGTTGTATTAATTGATTAAAAATGGCAAAGGCGAAAAAGTCAAAAAATGAAGAGCAGAAAGGTGATAATTCAGAAGCTATGGTGAGGCATCAGAAGCTTTGTTTGTCGATTGATATGGAAAATCAACGGGTTTATGGGTATGGTTATTCATTTCAGCTTAGTAGTTTTTTCTGTGTCCCAAAATGATTGTCCAGTTTGGTAAAATATGAGAAAATTCGTAGATTATCGAAAAGCATGACTTTGATTCCGATCAAAATGACCGGATTATGGTTATGATGATTAATTTAAGTTTATTAGTTTACTACTGTGTCCCGAACAGATTGTCCAGTTTGGTAAAAAATGGGGAAATTCGTAGATAATTTGAAAGCATGACTTTGATTCGAATCAAAATTACTGTTTTATGAGTTTGGAAATTAATTTATGTTTATTAGTTTACTAATGTGTCCCAAAAAGATTGTCCAGTTTAGTTTGAAATGGTCAAAATTGAGGAAATGTGTAGATTTACTCGTTGAAATTAAACTTATTGAGGGAACAGTAAGTACATCAAAAATATTAGCATTAACGTTTAATTTCAGCTTACTAGTTTACTATGTCCGAAAAAGATTGTCCAGTTTGGGATTAAATGGTTAAAATTGAGGTGAAGTTGTAGATTTAGTTGACTTTGATTTGAATCAGATTTATTATGGTATGCTTGTTTCTGAATTAATACTACTTCGTCCGTCCCAAAAAGATTGTCCAGTTTCCGAATTAATACTTCTTCGTCCGTCTCATTCGCGTTCTTAATTGATTGTATTCATCGAAAAACCCATTTTATTGTTACAACTCGTGAGCTATTACTAGGAATTGATGGTGTAAGAATTCACTTGAGATCACATGTTACGTATCCACCCACATCCTACATGTTAGTCACTGATCGGGTTGTGTAAGAAAAATCAACTTTTATACGGAGTATTTATTAAACTATGCACTAATTGTAGCAAGAGTTGGGCTAATAGGGCTAATTGACTTGTCATTAACTTAGATATCCATTTTTTCTACCCTCATTTTATTGCAGACATTTGTTTAGTTTTTCCAGTTTTATTAGGCCTATTCTTGTTACACTGATTTTATTTCGGACTTTTGTTTAGTTTTTCCAATTTTATTGTTCAAATGATGAGTGGACTGATAGTTCGTGTCAAGTACTTAGTATTAGATTTTAGAAAATAACATTTTATGAGTTAGCTTTTTGTGGGAGATTGGCTTAGTTGGAAACATTGGTAGTATATGTCATACTTGCTTTGATTTCTTTTACGTTCTTAGGAGGCAATTGGTTAACGTCAGTGTTTGTTGTCTATTTTTGCTACTAGGATTTGATTTCAGACGTTTGTTTCGTTTTTTCCAGTTTTATTATACAAGTGCTTTGTCTTTTGATTTTGAAGTTAGTGACATTAGAAAGTATCTCCTTGAGATATATATTCCTGTCTTTGACTGATTCCTCGTAAGTAGATGTAGAGTTATTGTTGTGCATTTTGACCCTTTTTGCTTGAGATATGTGAATTATATTGTTCAGTAGATTGCTTTAGCTTCTTTGACTGATACTGGGGATAATCTTTGCAACTTTTAGTTTCACTGAGCTTGAAGTGGTGGTACCTGAAAATGGAATTGTGGGGTTGCATGCTGATAATTTGGCTATAGAAAGTGTTACGGTTGATGGAGAGCCAGCAAAATTTGAAGTGTTCCCGCATTTTTCACATTTGGATAGTGAGGATAGATGGTGCTCTGTGTCAACAGCTACTTCAGCTGCTGATGCAGCTGGCTCAAGTTATATTTTAGCTCTAGAAAGAGAATTGGTTCCCAATTTGCTGATTATGTGTAGTCAGACAAGCAATTCAGAGGGTGAACAACTTGATGTACTTCCTGAGAATGGCGAACAACCAGACATGGAGACCAAGCAGGTTTACAATCATGTAGTTTAATAGGTTCAGTTGTGCATTATTCTTAATTGTAAAGCATATCCTTAAAATTAATGAAAGATAATAGATTCATTGTTTTTTTGGGATTGCCGATATCTGTATGCTGCACATAGCCAACAGTTAACAGTTAATGTATTGTTGTGAAATTAACACATACTATTGTTGAAGATTTATATTGATTAATCCTATATGTATTCACAAATCTGTAATATTGAATGACATTTATTTTTCTATTAACTTTCCTTGTCACAAGTCCAGATTTTTCCTTCCAAAATAATATAGCGAAAGGCACTCTCCGCTTCCCCATTGAAAAAAAGGCTTTCAATAATTTTTCATATTCCCCCTTGCTTTTCCATTGACAAAATGCTTTAAATAATTCTTTACTATAGTTCCCCTTACATTGTTATTCGATATTACAGTGCAACATTTAAAGTCGATGCAGTCATTCTTTTTTTGGCAATGGCCTGACTCAAAGGACGGCCTTATTTTGTATCCGGAAGAGAGTTGAATTTGATTGTGGTGCTAAAATTAGTTTACTCAGAATTAAGCCCCATGGCAGGAATCTTGATTTAATTTATTGGAAAGTGCAAGTTTGATAATCTATTGAATGTTACTAGTTCTTATGTGGTGAGCTATAGGATAGTGGTTTTTTTCGTTTAAATGCTTGTAAGATAATAGTGTGTCATGGTACAACAATAGTCATGGTGTTGGAGAAACAAGCTACATAATTTGGTACTCGCATTATTGGAGTGGCGAGTTATTGAGGATAGTACTATAATGAAGAAGACATAAGTATATAACTAAATATGCTTGTTGTAGGTAGCAAGAAAGCCTTTGGCCTTTCACTAGTAGTCTGGATGTGAGGTGTGCAGCCTATCAGTTGAAATTTTCTACCAGGCTTCTTATCATGTATTTGTAATAGAGTACATTTTTGGAATTTCTCATGTAGGTTATGTTGGGTGCAGAATGTAAAAATGATCAGAATTGACTATTGGGTTGAGAAAGCAGAAACAGGGATTCATCTCAATGGTAATGTTTTACATACTGACAATCAGATAAGACGTGCCCGTTGTTGGTTCCCTTGCATGGATAATAACATGCAGAGCTGCTGGTATGTGCTTTGTAAATTGAGAAATTTCTCCCTGCAAACTTTAGTGTCGGTTTAAAGTTCAATCGATATCTTTTTTACCCAGCTATGATCTGGAGTTCACAGTGGCCCGCAATTATGTTGCTGTTAGCACAGGGACTTTACTATATCAGGTAGGACGAAGAGATAAATTTTTTTTGTATTTTATAAATGGGATTTAGTTGACTATATCATACTAAAGCATCGAACCTGATGGGTTAATCCATGGCCCTCATATTAAGAAATATAGCTTTCGTTGACCAAGAAACACAGATAATCTCAAACATGACTGGGATGCACATTTTCTACAAAAAAAAAGACTGGGATGCACATGTATCACCTCCATTTTTTTATTTTCTTGTGAAAATATGCAGCATCTGTGGCTTATCCACATTTCAAATTTCTTTATGTTGGCGAGTCCTTTTGAAAATTCTGGAGGAAATGAGTGTTTTTTAATTAGCCTCCTAAGGTTCCTATTAATAGTATTTTGTGTTTTGAGGATTATTTCTTCTGGCCTGTGTAATTATGAACTGATCTCAACATTTTGTTATTTCTAATTCTAGGAATTGGGGAATTGGATTGTGTGTTAATGTACTTATTTCTAATTATAGGTATGGACCAAAGAAGATCCTCCTCGTAAAACATATGTGTATAAGTTGAATGTCCCTGTTGCTGCTCAATGGATATCTTTAGTAGTTGCACCACTTGAGATTCTTCCGGATCGCCACAATGGAATTCTGTCACATATGTGCCTTCCAGGAGACTTGTCAAAACTACGCAACACAATGTCTTTTTTCCATGGTGCTTTCAGGTATATTCTGTGTTTCTTGAAGGAAGCATTTGAATACTAGTTAAGTTGGTGTTCTTTCTCTGTTTGCTCTTTGGTTGGACATCCCAGAATATCTGAATTGTTCCATTGAACAGCTACTATGAGGATTATCTTTCAGCGAAATTTCCATTTGGGTCGTACACGCAAGTCTTTATTGCTCCTGAGATGGCAATATCTTCACTAAGTTTAGGAGCATCCATGAGCATATTTAGTTCTCATGTGCTGTTTGACGAGAAGGTAATCGATCAGGTATGTACAATCTAAACATCAGGTGGTCAATTGTTTCTAATTGTACATTGTCATGAGATGAGTTTTTATTACTTGGTAAGTGGTAACATAAATGTTCTCTTTACGGAGTATTATCATGTGTAGCACATGGTTGAATTTTCATCTAGAGACAGTATTGTTGACAATATCTTTAGCTTTTTAAGTGGCATCTTGAAAGTGAATATGGACCTTATAAGTTGCCAACTTACAAGTTTTATGAGCTTTTATTACATGTTTGGAAAACATTTGAATAAGCTTTAAATATGTAAGATGACATATAAGGCAAAGTGCAAAGTAATATATGAAGGTGTTGGTTAGTTTGGTGATGTACTTGTTAAAAAATAGAAGGATTATACCAAACGCTCTCTATTTGAACTTTAACAAAAAGTTTAGCCGAACACTCTCCAATTTTTTACTCGATAGGTTATATTAGTTATGCTATGAGCCTATTGCAGTTTCCTCTCGAAACATAGATTCTGTAATTTGGTAAAATATCTGTAAGGGTTGATATATCTAATATTGTAACAGGCTTCTATTTTTATTTTGTTTTCTGGGGGACATCATTGCTATTTTACCTCTAAAGATTGTACCTGTCTGGATGAAAGTACCCTAGGGTTCGATAAAACTTGATATAGAATATAGATACCTTCTTTAATTCTTGTGTTTTTGAAGTATATAAAATGATCCAAGATCCTTGATTGATTTTAGAAGCTCTTTACCGATCATATGCAGATTTTAGATATGGCTTATCTGAATATGTTATCAGGTGACTGTTAAGTTGTCATGGATTGTTAACTCATTAGCCTTATCAAGTGTCCTTATTTCTGATGAGTGTTCAATTTATTTGCTTCTCGTCATTTCGCGAATTCGCTAATAGGTTGAAATTGAATGAACAGACCATCGAGACAAGGATCAAGCTTGCTCATGCCCTAGCTAGGCAGTGGTTTGGAGTATATATTACCTCTGAAGCACCTTCTGATGGTTAGTGATAAACCATTATTACTGTTTCATATGATATTAGTGTATATCATGTTCTTACTTGCTGTTTCTGGATGTTTAATTTCAGAGTGGTTATTGGATGGTCTGGACGGGTTTCTTACTGATTTATACATTAAGAGATTTCTTGGAAATAATGAAGCTCGTTTTAGGCGTTATAAGGTTTGCCTTCAGTCTAAGTGACAATTCCTCCTTTTACTATAACTTTTCGTGTTGCTCATGCTCCTGGAGGTCTCTAAGGTTCAGTATTTCTTCTACTCTTCTAATGAGATTAGTGTCCAAAGTCAGATCAAACCATTTTGTTAGCATTAAATCTTGTGAATGTAATATAACGTAGAATGATTGAAGTGCAGGCCAATTGTGCTGTTTGCCGAATAGATGACAGTTGTGCAACTTCCTTGAGGTCATCGTCTTCTTCTAAGGACTTGTATGGCACAGAGTGTGTTGGTTTTTATGGAAAGATCAGATCCTGGAAGTCTGTAAGTTGAAGAAGGTTTGGTGTTTGTTAGTTCTGGTTGATTTTTGTAATATTCAAGCTTGTTGAAGTTTATGCAATTTATGCTATTAGGTGGCTATTCTCCAGATGTTGGAGAAACAAATGGGTCCTGAACCTTTCCGCAAGGTATGTCTGAATTTCTATGTTCAATATAAAGAATATTTTTTGGGAAGTATGCTATCAGTTCATTTCTATAAAGCGATCTTCTGTTGTTTACTTGCTGCCATTCTCAATTACCTTCTCTATGTCGCCTTTCCATTTGAGATCATCATAAAAAATTCTGATTTGGTTTGCAGTGGCCAGTTAAATTGTTGGATTATTTAGCAGTTTGACTTCTATTAACTCTTACTGTAAAAAAATGAAATATGTCTGAGCCACTTTAGGGAAAGGATCAAGCTTGCTCATGCCCTAGCAAGGCTGTGGTTTGGAAGTAGATATTACCCCTGAAGCACCCTTCTGATGGTGATAGTACTAAACAAGTTCCTACTATCTTGTATTGTCTTTTTGATTGGGAATCTTGTTGCTAAGCTATGTGGATTTAGAGTGAGATTTCTCAAGTATGTCCAGCTCCATTGCCGTGTTTTGCTTTATAACCTTTGAGCTTTATCTACTCAAATGTGTGCATCATGCCTTTCTAGCAGCCATCTCTAACTCCCATGAACTTGCAGTAATAGTTCACTGTAATATAAGAGCTCCTGGATACCTGGAAGCTAGTATTTGACCAGGAAATGAGCAATATAAACCCTACAATTAGTACCTTACTTCCACTGAAGATATATAATCAGACTCTTTGTATGCCTCGTTTATTTTCTCTTGGCATTCGCAATTAGTTAGCTTGAAAATTGATACATTCTAAAAGATCATGTACTGGATTCGTACTTTTAATGTAAATATTTTTATCTTATAACATAGATTTATTGCCTTTCTTGAACAGATTCTGCAAATAATAGTTTCACGAGCACAGGATGCAACTCATCCTTCGAGAAATCTCAGTACAAAGGAGGTGATTTAAATACTTCTTTTATAATTAGAAAGGCACTTCGAGTTTGCAATATGTGCAACTGTTCTAGGCTTCAACCAAGTACAGTTGCTTGAATTTTCAGAATTTTTTTGCTACCTGTATACCTATGTTGCGACTTGAACATTACCAATAACTATATTTCTATGTGCTCTCGCAAGAAGTGCTAAGAAGGTAGGAGGGTGGATGTATGATTTGCAGGTCTCTTAAAAATATTCAGTTGGGTGCTGGACATTCGCAATAATTATTTTGTGCCTTAAAAACAAAGAACCTGAAAGTAATACCATGGAAGGGTTTTTTGTATACACAAAAATAGTCGAGGGATAACAAAGCTAGCTGTAGTAAACATTTACCAAGCATAATTTTCTTTCTTGTTTGGTTAAGACTGGTGTAGTGCTGCTTAATATGCTTCATCGGCTGGGGGTTACGTTGTTGATCTGATGAATGAATGGTGTCAACCAATCCAGTACTGATGTTTCTTTTCATGGTACTAGTAGCCTCCTATGACCCAGCTAGGTTGATCAGAACCATCTCTATTATTTATAATTTTTCAGTCAAGTGTTCATATTTTCTAATTGTTCTGCTCTGTTTACCCTAAAATCATAGGATGTTTACTCGGTTATAGATGTTAGAGATGAACACTTGTTCTTATGTAAGTGCTGGTATCTCATCAGTTGGTGTTACACTGGTTGCATTCACATATATACAACATCTGTTTGTGAATTGAAGATACTTTTCATTTTTTAAATGTTCTTCAAGCATCCTATTCCATTGAATCTTTCCTAGTTTTGCTAAAATACATCCAATTACATATTAACAATTGCAGTTTCGGCACTTGGCCAACAAAGTTGGAAATCTTGAGCGCCCATTTCTGAAAGAGTTCTTTCCTCGTTGGGTGGGGTCCTGTGGTTGTCCAGTCCTAAAGTACGTGTTTTACTTTCAAATGTTATTTTGTATAACAAAAGCTTGCATGCTTATATGCTGATACAACTATTTTCGTGCGTGCCTCTATTGGTCTCCTGCAAGAATGGGGTTTTCTTATAACAAACGGAAAAACTTGGTTGAGCTGGCTGTATTGCGGGGCTGTACATCAAGACCAGATTCTAGAGTGACTGTATCTGGTCGTAGTAATGAATCTGAAAGCCGCGAGGGTGATGATGGCTGGCCTGGCATGATGAGTATTCGTGTGCATGAACTAGATGGCATGTATGATCACCCTATCCTTCCAATGGCTGGAGAACCTTGGCAGATACTTGAGATACAGTGTCACTCCAAACTTGCTTCTAAACGATTTCAGAAACCAAAAAAGGGTAGTAGACCTGATGGTTCTGATGATAATGGTGATAGTGTACCGGCCCCAGAGATGCGTTCAAAGTATGTTTTTGCTAATACTGATTTACATGATTCTTCTCAAAGTATATATCTGCATTTGATCCAACTTCAGTGTAATACAAATTTTACAGCTCTGATGCTCCGTTGTTGTGGCTGAGGGCTGATCCTGAAATGGAATATCTGGCTGAGATTCGTTTTATTCAACCTGTTCAGATGTGGGTAAGACGCCGACCTTCTTTCAAAAGAACTGATATTCCCAGTGCCCTTCAATAGTATAATCATAATTTTAATAGTTTGCGATTGTTATGGAATATTAGAATTTATGTGTCTTTTTCTTGAGACATAGTTGACTTTCTATAGCTTATGTCGAGCTCTAAGGTCTTGCCATCTATACATTATAAAAATAATTATTTTACTTACTATTGCTATTTTATTTATTATTTTCTTGTCTATTTGAGAACTCAAAATTGGTCAAATTGTTGCCCCCAGATAAATCAACTGGAAAGGGACAAAGATGTGGTTGCTCAAGTTCAAGCTATATCAACTTTGGAGACACTTCCTCAAGTTTCATCTGCCGTCATTAATGCACTAAGCAGTTCCCTTAGTGACTCAAAGGTTTTCGCTTGTAGATAAATTATTCTGCCTTCTGATTTCCTTTTCAATATATTTATTTTGTTTGTTTTTGTTGTCATGATTTATTTTCCAATAGATATTCTGGAGAGTTCGTATAGAGGCAGCTTTTGCTCTGGCAAAGACCACATCTGAGGTATGTTGCATGCTGCTTACCTTAGTATATCAGCTTTCTTCCCCTGAGATGATTACTAAGATAATCTATCTCATTTATATTTTTGTGGAAAACTCAATCCTAGTTTCTTAAATTCATTTTCCATCCTCGAAACAAATTCTTCTTGAAATTCCACTTTGCAGAGCCATTTTGCAGGGGCAAAAATTATTGTCTTGACTGCACTGGTGTTTTTCCCACTCTGGTTTATGCCATGCTCTCATATTTTATTTAACAGCATGATTCATATATTGAATTATGTAATCTAGTGAAAACTTGTTAGCGAATCAAGATTGGTTCATTGTTTTTAGCTTCGTAGCTGTCACAGAAAGTCCAACATGTTATAAAGTATGGGTTCTCCTACTTTAAGTTATTGGTGTGTTTTGCAAAGTGAGCATGAATTATTTTTCTAGCCTGTTATTATATTATTACTGATACGCCACTTGTATTTATTGTAAGGAAACTGATTTTGCTGGTCTATTTCAACTGATAAATTTCTACAAAAGTCGGAGACATGATCCGAACATTGGACTCCCAAAGTGAGCTACTTGATTCCCAACTGTTAAAATTTATATAAGCTTTCAAGGTGTCTCTTTCATGGACTTACCCTTATGCTATACTGATATTCCAGACCAAATGACTTTCACGATTTTCAAGAGTATTTTGTACTTGAGGTAATGCACTGAGGTAGGATGTGAATATTTTTATTACTTGTAGTTCTCATTGTGGATGACTCTGAGGATGAAAATAGTCCACGCATTTTTAGATCGCCATTCAGTAAATTGAACATCCAAGAACTAATCATTTTGTTATTTTTTTCGTTATGATATGTTTGATGGGTAGATAGTTACATGATACTGGTTCCTATGTTTTTTAATTTGAAAAGAGTTTCAGTGAAAGCGAAATGGACTTTGCTGATTCAAAAAGCAAAAGTGGTACCTTTTTTAACAAAAACTTTTTCCACCTGAATTGGTTGGTACATTTAGCTGGATTCTTTAAACCTTGTTTTTGTAGTAAATGAATTTATTTCTAAAAACGAAAATTTGATGTTATTATCTTTCAGCAAATGCATAGTGCTTTTTGCAGTAAAAGTAGTTATTGTATTTTGAAAAATAAAAATATGCTTTCTTATTTAAATTAGCTACCATTGAGATTGATGGTCTCATTCAAAATATCGAGTACATAATAAAAAACTAGTTGAGGGTTCTATCTTGTGCTTGAATCACATATTCACAGAAACACAATTATACAGAGATAAAGAAAAAAAAAAGACACAAAAAGCGATCACCTTGCACTAATCAAACAGGATGGGGTGGAGTTCATAAGGATAATGTTTCCTTTCTATTGGTTGGTCGGACTGACTTTGTTTGGTGAAACCTTGTTTTTCATCTTGTGCATTTTTTTCATATCCTATGTTTTTCAGGCTATTCCACATGCCATAGCAACAGTGAGAACAGCAGATGAAAAGAGCCATCATGAAGCTGTTGAGTTTATTTTGCAGATTCTGAAGGTGAATAATTTGTTTACTTTGCAATAGCTGATGTTCTATGTTTTTCGTTCAAAGGATTCCATGTAACTCCTTTATCTGATTGATCTACTGAACTAGAAAGATCGTATTGATAGTTATGGACAAATAAGTCTATTCTGACATTAGTTTGAGACCTTAGTTCTTGCTTCCTATTATATCTGGTATAGGTCCAGGTGATGCATTAAGGCTTTTGGATAAGTTAAATGCACTTTATCAGTTTAGCATTTAAGTTCTATATGTTCTGCAAGGCCTCAAGTTCGATTCCCTTTTAGAAGTTGAAGGATTTGTATTATCCTTCATTCTGGAAAATTTTAAAGACAAGACTCAAGAGACGCCGTTAGGCATTCTGTTACAGACAACATTTGAAAAACACTAAAGTTCAATTGTGTTTCTGTTTTCTGTCCTATTTCTTATTTTGTTTTTTAAAATGTTTATGTATATGTATCAGGTATGTTTTTATCATTCTATTTTCCTATCTTATTCATCTTTATTCCATATATATTTCATTTTACATATAATCTGCAGTTTAATATTAACTGTTACTGTAATAGTACAATAACATGCCCCAACTCCTCTAAAGAGACTCCCGCCTAAGCGGGGTAAGGGGGTCGGATTGTACATAACCTTACCCCTGTTATAACTGGACCTGTCTCCGAATTGACCCAGGATGGTGTGCAACAAGTATCTGCTACTTCACAATACATAAGAAGCATAGGTACTCTAATGAGTGAGCCATTTTGATTTATTCCATTATATCCAAGAGGCAGAGAATATAAAATTGTTTCCATACGACATGGAGCACTGTTAAATTTTACAGTACTTTTAATAATTTGTGCCATATAATATGCAATGTTGTATTATCATTAGAATATTGTCCAGGCATTGCCCAGACCGTCGATTCAATTTGAGGTTTCTTTGGGAAGGTTCCATGCTATCTACCACCTTGTTGATCAAATAAATAGTAATTCTGCTGTGAGCAGTTGAAGGATTTGCCTATACAGTTATTTAAAATTGTTTGTTCTCTTAACATATAAATTGTTTGTTCTCTATTTATATGTTATAGATGACTGGAAACCTTAAAGAATCTACTGTTTCCGAATTAAATACCTTTCCAAACATAAATGTAGTTGGTTTTTTCTATGACTGTTTCCAAATAATGAAACCACAACCTTTCATGTTGAATGATCGGGTCAAAACAGCCTTTTTATTTTAATATGCATCGAACATATACCACTGATATTTTTTGTCACTTTGTTTGTGGAAAAGAATTAACATGATTTCTCTAGTGATTTAACATTTCTTTCTCTATGTGCATCTAGCAGTATAATGATAACAATGGGAACCCCTATTCGGATGTGTTTTGGCTTGCTGCATTGGTACAGTCTGTTGGTGAACTTGAGTTTAGTCAACAGGTATGTGGCCCATTGTCCACGAGTATTCTTAATAAAGTAATCTTTACCTTCATGATCAAGTAAATAGGATCGGAGGGAGTATCATGTAGGTAGAACATATATATTGGTCAGCCTTTAAACCTAAAGGTCTCACATGGGCAAATTAAGCACTAACCTATGTCACCTCAACTGACAAGCCCTCAGTCAAAGATTTGGGCACTTTGTCCATGTTCATTTTCATTACTTATGATGTACTATACCTTCATTATTTATTTATTCTTGTCACTAGACATCTGTCATGACTGCTTAAATGCTTTTCCTCATTACTCTCTTCAATTGGATTGTGACGTTACTCCTTCCAATAAGAGTGATTACATTTATGTATTCTATTTCTGACTTGCTCTTCTGGTGCTTTTTCATGTTTACAGAGTGCAGTATATTTATCATCTCTGCTGAAGCATCTTGATAGGCTTCTGCAATTCGATAGGTAAGGATTTTAAAGGATTTTTTATGCTGATTGGTTTATGCTAATGATTAATCTTTTTATATTGCTTCGCATAGGTTAATGCCTAGCCATAATGGGGTCTTAACAGTAAGCTGCATACAAACGCTTGTGCAAATTGCACTGAAGCTTTCAGAGTTTCTTCCTCTTGTGAGTTCCTCACCTTTGTAATTGTTCTAATTGGGTTACTGCTTTCTGCATGTTTTCATGAGATCCATTGTCATTGCAGGATCGAGTCACAGAACTGATCAAACCATTCCGTGTTGCAGAAACTTCATGGCAGATTCGTATTGAAGCGTGCCGTGCACTACTTGATCTTGAGTTCCAATGCAAAGGCATTGGCTCTGCTTTGATGCTATTCATTACATTTTTAGATGAGGAGACTTCAGTAAGAGGTTTGTATCTTGCTTATCTTCATTGTGGTTGAAATTTCCATTCAACCACACATATTGATTTCAACTTTATGGGCTTTGTTTGTCATCCGTCTGTGTTTTAACTATAAAGGATCTTGGCCACAGGTCAAGTGAAGTTAGGCATCCATGCTCTGCGCTTATGTCAGATTAGAGGTAAATCGGATTCTGTCAATGATATCAAGAGCGAAACACTTCTTGCCCTTCTCCGTCTTTTAGAGAGCCCCATGTCCTTCAACAATGTAATCCTTCGACATTATATTTTCAGCATGTTACAAGTCCTTGCTGGAAGGTACGTGGTCCATTTCTCTGATTAGTATTAGTTTCATACGCAGTACCTGTTTGGTTACTGGAATTACAAGTTTAAAATGTTTAGAGATAGTTTTATTGCATCAATTTGGTACATTGTTGATATCGTTAATAATTTGTGAGGGAGTAATAGGAGTTTGTGTTTACTGATTCCCAATTCAAACTCTATTTTAATTGTGCATCATAAAGTTGACCCAGCAATTTTTCTAATGAGAATTGGAGAAGTAGACATCTGTATAAACCTATTAGAGTTTTAAGAGGATGGGAGAAGATTATTTTCTGTAAAATCTGATGAATGTAGGGCATAATAAGCACAATTCATATCCGTTACGTAATTGGTTTTACAGTTGAGTGATATGATTTGCAACATTATAGTATTAATGAATGAGAGAAGACTTCTTTAGAATCTAATGAGTGTATGAAAGAATAAGCACAATCCATATTCATTACATATTTGGTTTTACAGTTGGCGATGATTTGCAAAATTCTAGTTAAGCCGCTACATGCTACTAATCGCTTCTATAAGAGTTCATGCTTCTACTCCAATGAGTTATCTGCTCTTGGTGGAGCAGAGTTGGAGCTAATGATTCAAATTCTTTTGTCCCAGGGCTCCAACTCTTCATGGTGTGCCAAGAGATGAAACATTGAGGATGGGGCACACAGAGACATATACTATATTTGCAGCACTTGTTAAGCAGTCCAAGTCTCCCGAACTTCCTCTGTCCCCTACTAGACATAAGCCATCCGCTTTTCCACCGGCCCCAGGCCAAGCTGATTCGATTGCTGAAAGTCATGAGCGGACACAGGATATTACTGACGGTTCCTGAAACACGTCCCAAGTGATGTTAGAGAAGCACCCGTGAACAAATTATCATGAAGTGGTGAGTTTTGCGGGAGGAACTAGTTCCGGAATCAGTTGGGGATGTGCTCACTACTGAAGATACTGAGCAAAAAGAGTCTTTGACTAACCTTTCTCTAGATGGTGCAATATGTGGCCCACCAAAATCTTTTGATGAAGTATTGACTACTGAAAACAATGAGCAGAAAAATGCTTTGATTAGCCGTTTGCAAGACCATGCTTTAGGTAGTGAGCCTCCTAGAGAAGCTGGTAACCTAATCGAGGCTCCAAAGGAAGTGGATGGGATGACCGTGCCTAATGTTTCTCTCCTAATTGGCACTATAGAGAAGGATAAGCCCATGGAGCCGCAGATTAACGATTCACAAGCAAACCCAGTTATTTCTGAGGCCATTGTAGAGGCAGATTTCCGCTGCGACAAACCTGATGGCCAAGAGAATTTGTTTTCCAACGTCTTACATGAAAACTCATCAGTAGCTGCAGCTTCGAGAGAACAAGATACTGTTTCAAACAGTCAAGACCGGAAGAAACCTATTTTTAGGATCAAAGTGAAGCAGTCAGCAGCATCTAGTCGGGCAGGAGGTCCTGATTTTGCAGTTGTAAATAAGTCACAAGATGGGCACCGTGATGCTGATCTAGGTGGTAGTAGTTCAATGTCTGTAGATGCACCACAAAGAAATATTACGGATTGTGCGAGCATAAGTAATCAGAATGTGGAGGATGTTAACTCTTGCCACGATGTTGGATCTCGAGTAACTGCAAGCATTGGTAGTGTCAAAGTTGCTGCTGAGGCTGACGAGATTGGGAAAGAACTACAGTGCACTGCTGACTCGAGTAAAGTGACATTGCTTGTCCAACTACCTGATCAGGCTACCAGCGGTATAAGAGAGAGTGATGCTGAAGCTTGTGTGCTTAAATATGCAACTGCACAAAGTTCCTTCTCCGGACATGAGGTGGATCGGGGATCACTGGCCGCAAATAAACCTCAAGGTGAGCGCAAGGATAAGAAAAAGGACAAGAAGCGTAAGCGAGATGAACACAAGGCTAAACACAATGATCCAGAATATATAGAGAAAAAGCGGTTGAAGAAGGAGAAGAAGCGCAAGGAAAAGGAACTATCAAAGATCTTACAAGAAGCAGTTAAGGTACCATCCGCACCTGATAAGCTAGAAAGGACTAATAACCTTGATACCATATTGGCGACAAGTAGAACTGTGGTCAGTATACAAGAGTTGGAGAATAAACAAAGTGACGTGCAGAGGGCATTACTAGAGGTTCCTGAGGGAGAACCAAAGGCGCCTTATTCCAATAATGAAGATGATTCTGGAACCAAGACATCTAACCTGCAAACGATACCTGGTGGAACTAGCGGAGTAAATTTAGTCGAAAAGAGAGTGGAAACCAATGTATCTCAAAGTAAACCTTCCAACAAAGTTAGGATCAAGATTAAGAAGATGATGTAGAATTCATGTATTGTAGTTTCTTCTCATGAAGGAGACTTGTATGTTTGAGTAGTAGTTGTACCAGTGTAGTCATTAAGAGGGGACATTGTAAGCGGTCCTATTTTTCGTCGTTTCAGTGAAGCAATGAGTTTTTCTCAAGGTTTCACCTCACCTGTTGTCCCTAGTTTAGCTGAGTTTTCAGTGATGTTGGGAAGTAATCTGGTAGTTATTTCTAGTTGGCACAATAGACAATATTCTTTGTGAACTCACTAATCTGCATTGTAAACCTCTGTAATTCTACGTTAGTACCGTACTTTTGTTCACGCCTGAAAGTTCGATTCTGCTCAAAATATCCAAACTGATTATTGTGGGTTGGTCGGATAGCATTTCGACTATTTATCTATGTTTGTTGTATGGGACTATGTAATGTAGCCATGTAGGTGGTTTTTTCTTACTTCCTCTAGTTCATTATAATAGGATTAATGTAGAATAAAACATGATTTTAACATAAGGAGTAAAATTTCAAAAGATCGTCGCTTTAACCACTCGTTCACTCTCCCATTCTTGGGACAAGTTCCTAAGTAGGTTCTAATCTTGAGAAGGGGATGACACTCTTAATTAGGATTTTGAATGAGTCAAATGGAAGGGAATCCAGCTTGGTTTGAATTTGGTAGGATATTATCGAGTCGAGTTGAATCTTAGTTTTTGAGAATCGAGTCGAATCGAACATTGTATAAATATTTGTAATGTCGAGTCGACTTAATTGGAGAATTTTTCATTAATAAAGTTAGATCTTTCATGTGTTAATACATAATACTTATTTGTAATGTATATATTGAGTGTTTAAATTATTAATTTAATAATTATACATAATATTTGTCGAGTCGAGTATTTCTCAAAATCAATTGAGTTTAAAATTAAGGTTTGAGATCTGATTTGAGCATTCGACTCGAGCTTTTGAATCGAACCCTATTGAGCCTTTGATTTAATTTAGGGTTGATAAAAGGCCTACTTGTAGTCAATAAAAAAGCTTATTAATCAATTGAATTGTAGAAAAATTAATTAAGTTGTTAAAGCTATTTCTTATTCTTCTTATTATTTAAACCAGATAAATTAAAATAAAACAAAGAAAATATTACCTCCATCTCTTAAAGATGTCCAATTTATCTTTCAATAGCAAAAAATAGAAATAACTTTTATTTGAATTGAAATAATAAATTATATTAAAAATACCATATTCCAAAAACTTCGCAAAGACATTATAAAATATATTCGAAATTACTCGTCCAACGATAAATATCTAAAACCAAACAATCTTTTAGAAAACTTCGCAAAGACATTATAAAATATATTCGAAATTACTTGTCCAACGATAAATATCTAAAACCGAACAAGAAACTCATTCCATTCGTTTCCGCCTAAAACCCCCGCGCCTATCTATCTCCCGCCAAATGCAACCACATTCAACATATAACTCTCTACTCTACACAATTAAGACAAATTTACAAAATCATTTTTCCAATTTTATTTTCTGTTTTCGAAAAATTCAAGAAATGGAAGAAATTAATGAAGAATACAATAAACTTCCAGAGCTTAGACTAGGTAAATATAATCCAAACTCTACAATATATATATATTACGAATTTTTGTAGTCTTTAATGGTTTTTTTAGTTCATACAAGTGTTTTTTTTGTTGCTGATTTTGTTAATTTTTAGTTTTGAGTGCATTTTTAATATTTTTAGTTGATTTTGTTAATTTGTAGGGTTTAGTGAATTTTTAGTTGATTTTTTTTTTAATTTTAGGGGTTAGTGATTTTTTAGTATATTTTTCTGATTTTGTTAATTTATAGGGTTTATTGAAGTTTTTGTATTTTTAGCTATTTTTTAAATTTTTTTTAGGGTTTAGTGATTTTTTAGTTGATTTTGTTAATTTTTACTATTTAGTGAATTTTTACCTATTTTTTAATTTTATTTTAGAGTTTAGTGAACTTTTAGTTGAATTTGTTAATTTATAAGGTTTGGTGAATTTTTAATATTTTTAGCTGTTTTAATTTTAATTTTAGGGTTCAGTGAATTTTTAGTATTTTTGAGCTGATTGTGTGAATTTTTGCAGATGCTAAGCAAGCTCAAGGGTTCCTTTCCTTCTTCAAAACCTTACCCCCAGTATGCTGATGCTTCCATTTCATTTATTTGTCTTTTTTTATTTATTTAAAAACATTTATACTTTTCAATTTAATTTTTTTGCCTGTTTTGTTTATGGTAATAATAATTATAACATGTCCTATTTGTTTTAAATAGGTTCTACTCTGCTCAAGTTTAAGCGAGGGTCGAATCAGTACACAAACTTACCATGTGATGTGATAATAAGAGGAGACTATTCGGTAGACCGACAATAAATTATGGCATTGTTACTTATTTCAATAAACATATGCTAGTTTCAGAGCAATGAATTAATTGTTTTTGATTTATTTCATTATATCAATTATTGTCAGAGTCGAAAAATATAAAATGTTTGACTCCATATGACATGTAAATTGCATGTCTTGTTTATGCATGCCGAATAAGTCTATGTGATTGTTCAACATTGTAATTGTTTCCTTGCAGGACCTTAGGGCTATACGATTTTTCGACCGACGGGTAAGCATTTTTTGTTCCATTACTTGGTGTTTATTTCGAAGTGTATAAGAGCTATGGTGAAGCGTTGTGGTACGTTGTTTAGATTTTTTTGACCCAAAATGTTGACCTTTTTATTTCAAAAGGATCTAGTTTTGAATTTGGTGAAATCATATCAAAAGATAGTATTTCAATCTACTTTTAATATTAACATGATAATTAGATTCAAATAAAAAATTATGTACCAATGCCATGAAGTTTGATAATTTGGATCATTGAAAATCAAACTAGACTATCTTTTTGGAATGGAGATGGTATTTTTTATTCTATTTCTCGGGTTTCATTTCAATGTGTATTAGCATTGTAGTGGGATGTTGTGGTACGTTGTTTGAACTGCTCAAGTAGAGATAGCTAGTTAGAAAGCACTGAAGCAGCTTAAATATATAAGGATACTTACGTTTACGTATCTCAAGAAAAGATTTTTTTATTGCCCCATGATAACTGATAAATTTATATTACTTTTTGGAGATACCCAACAATTAGTTAAGGTATGATTCCATTTTAGTAAGTGATTAATTTGATTTATTGTGTGAGAAATGTCATTGGGCTTTGGAACATAGACATACTGATTGCTTTCAAGTATTTTTCTATCATTTGAATTGCTAATTGTAGCAGCTCAAACTTCTGATTGAAGGATGAATGTGGTATTGAATGATCATCAGAATTGGATTTCACATTTTGATTATTTCTATTACTTTTCTTGTTTACATTTTTTATAAAACAAATAAACAATATGTATATCTATCACTTGTATGCTACTAATATCTGTGTATTTAGTTTCTCACGTGCTTCTATAATCTACCAAATTGTTTTTCCTTGAATGGTCATTTCATTTCTTTGATAAGTTCGTGGCAATCCAGGACTATTACACTGCTCATGGTGAAAATGCACCTTTCATTGCAAAGACATACTATCATACCACAACCGCTTTACGGCAACTAGGCAGTGGATCTGGTGCTATTTTTAGCGTCAGCGTCAGTAAAAACATGTTTGAGACAATAGCCCGTGACCTCCTTTTGGAGAGAACAGACCATACTATTGAACTTTATGAGGGAAGTGGCTCCAATTGGAAATTAGTTAAAAGTGGATCTCCTGGAAATCTTGGTAGTTTTGAAGAAATTCTGTTTGCCAACAATGATATGCAAGATTCTCCTGTGATTGTTGCTATAGTTTTGAACTTACGTGAAAACGGTTGCATGGTTGGTTTGGGATACATTGACCTAACCAGAAGAGTTCTCGGAATGTCAGAATTTCTTGATGATAACCACTTCACGAATGTTGAATCTGCTTTAGTAGCCCTCGGCTGCAAGGAATGTTTGTTGCCAGAGGAGAGTGTGAAATCAAATGAATGCAGACCTCTGCAAGATGCTATGTCAAGATGTGGAGTGATGGTGACTCAGAGGAAGAAGAATGAGTTTAAAGGAAGAGACTTAATACAAGATCTTGGTAGACTTGTCAAAGGTTCTTTGGAACCTGTTAACGACCTAGTCTCTGGATTTGAAGTTGCATCTTTGGCGTTGGCTTCCATTCTGTCTTATGCAGAGTTGCTTGCAGACGAAAGCAATTATGGAAGCTATACATTACGACGTTATGACCTTGACAAATATATGCGATTGGATTCTGCTGCTATGAGGGCACTGAATGTCATGGAAAGCAAAACTGATGCAAATAAAAACTTTAGCTTGTTTGGTCTCATGAACAGAACTTGTACTGCAGGAATGGGCAAAAGGCTATTGCACATGTGGCTTAAACAACCATTATTTGATGTCAATGATATAAATTTGAGGCTGGACTTGGTGCAAACGTTTGTGGAAGATACAGCGCTTTGTCAAGACCTGAGGCAGCATTTGAAAAGAATTTCAGATATTGAACGATTGATACACAACCTTCAGAAAAAGCGGGCAAGCTTGGTCCATGTTGTGAAGCTTTATCAGGTAATTGTTGTGAAGTAAATGAGTATTTTAGTATAGCAACTACTTTGTGTACTTCTTTCTTGAACCATCTTATGATCTATTGATTAATACTTATTTTTATTTCCCACTTAAACTGTTATTTATCGTCCCTTTCATCCAACTGCCTTGTCCATACAGTGTGGCCATGAAAATCTTAGTAATTTTCTATATCTGTTCTGCCATTAGACACTATTCATTCTTGAAAAATCATAAGGGTTGGATAGTTTGATTTACAATCATTATCGCTATCCATCAAATCTCTACATAAGAGTTGACTAGAATCAATTGATTTACTATCGATGTTTTCAAATTCATATCCACCTACTCAAATGAAACTGTATCTTAACATTTGTTCAATGGTGACTGAGAAAGAAATACTTGAGATCTATTGTACATACAGATTAAAATCCTTTTGATATGTATATGTTTGGTTTTTACGAGTTGAACTGTGGTAAACAATTTAACCCAGAACCCAACATTTGCTAACTCAGGCAGTATCTCTTTCAGCCAACCTCTCTCTCCCCCCACCCTTCCCAGAAAAGAGGGAAGAATGAGAACGAATTTTCTAGTGTTCATCAGTTTCAGACTTGCCTTCTACCCCTTAAGGCTTTATATGCAGAATTCCATGATTCCCCTCTTTCTGTTATGTGTATCATTAAGCTCTGAATTTGTTTTGTTATTATTTTTAGCTTTACCACTTCTCAATTATTCGATTTTAGTGCAACTACTATGTTCATGCCATGTTTTTTTTCTGCAGTCATGTATCAGGCTTCCATTCATTAAAACTGCTTTGGAACGATATGATGGTTTGTTTGCACCACTAATCAAAACAAGGTACTTGGATCCCCTTGATGAATGGACTGATGACAATCACCTTAACAAGTTCATTGCTCTCGTTGAAGTTTCTATCGATCTTGATCAACTAGAAAATGGAGAATATATAATTTCATCTGGGTATGACCCAAAGTTAGCTGAATTAAAGGATGTGCAAGAGTTGCTTGAACAGCAGATACATGATTTGCATAAGCAAACTGCTAACGATCTTGATCTTGCTGTTGACAAAACGCTGAAGTTAGACAAGGGCACGCAATTTGGACATGTCTTCAGAATTACTAAAAAGGAGGAGCCTAAAGTAAGGAAGAAGCTTAATTCCCATTACATTATTATAGAAACCCGGAAGGATGGAGTGAAGTTTACAAGTTCAAAACTCAGGAAATTGGGGGACCAGTATCAAAAAGTTCTTGAGGAGTACAAGAGCTGCCAGAAAGGACTGGTAGCTACAGTAATACAAACCGTCTCATCATTCTCGGAGGTAAATTGACTGACGGGCTGCATTCTTGCATTAGATTAGTTTAGTTCTCCCTCCTCTGTCCAGGTGTACCTGGGATAGTTTGATTTTTGGTCATTCTTAAGAATTAAGTTGACTTCCCTTGTTTGTTCTATTTTATTCTCCATTAATTAAAGAGTCTTAATTCTCTTGCCGTATGAAGAAAAAATAGTGCACAATAATAACACTACTAGTTGAGGGTAGAATGGCAACAGAATACATATCTCGAAATTGGACAGGTAAAGTTTTACATTTCAAAAGTGAATTAATTCCTAGTAAATCTGGACCGTGGGGGTATTTTTTGTATCTTCTACTCTCAGAAGTTTGTTTTCCATTTTAGAGTCGTACTGACAAAGTTCCAGTCTTGCAGGTATTTCAAAATGTTGCAGGTATACTTTCTGAGTTGGACGTTCTGCTTAGTTTTGCAGATTTAGCTGTCAGTTGCCCCACTCCTTACTCGAGGCCAATTATAACATCACCGGTTAGCATTTTCTTGATACTTCTGGTTGGCACTCGCATTAGTAACGCCTCCTGTTTCCATGAAGTTATTGTATTCGCTTGACAGGATGATGGAGATATCATATTAAAAGGTAGTAGGCATCCATGTGTGGAAGCTCAGGACTGGGTGAACTTTATTCCTAATGATTGCAAACTAGTGAGTTTCATATTTGAGTGTCATATAAATTTGATATCCATTTCCTTTTCTGCAATCAAATGACTCAGACCTTGTTTTCTTGGCGTTTCTAGGTGAGGGATAAGAGCTGGTTTCAGGTTATCACTGGGCCCAATATGGGTGGAAAATCCACATTCATTCGGCAGGTGTCATATTTAAATTTTACTTCATTTATATTTTGCTATGATAACTCATCAAATGTGCTCGTTTAGTAATTCGTTCATATTTAAGTATGACGTACCTTGTTATGCTTCAGTATTTATTCCCAGATTAGAGTATTAGACAATACCGACTCATGGAATTTAGGCTCTATTGGAATAAGATTTGAATCAATAGCATAATACTCATGGAATTTAGGGTCTATTGGAATAAGATTTAAGTGAGTAGCATAATTTTGGTTTACCTGCCTAAACAAGAAGTAATCCCCATACAGGGTTGATATTGATAGCTGAACAACTTTAACCCTAAATTTGGATCTTAACAATCCCCTAAAATGTGTTGTATGACAAAACTCTATTGCTTCTACTTCTGTAAGAAATGATAACCTATTTATCAGGGTTATTTTTGGCATTTAAAATTAATTATTGTAAAAATTGAACCCTGACATATAAGATTGATGTATGTAAATTATGATAGTTTGCAAATTTATTTATAAAAACTAGGATGAGATTGATTGTACGGGCAAAAGTATCCGAGTTGTGCTTTCTTCTTTTAACTGAAGTGGATGGAAGGGGTTTCCTGTCACCAAAAAACCTTAGAGATAGTCTGTTAGAAAAAATATTTACGGGGAATGCATTGTTTTTCCTTAACTGCAGCCGCCTTTCTTAACTATTCATCTGCTTTGTCCATGCAGGTTGGTGTGAATGTCCTGATGGCACAAGTTGGCTCCTTTGTTGCTTGTGACAGTGCTGTCATCTCCATTCGTGATTGCATCTTTGCTCGTGTCGGGGCTGGTGATTGCCAGGTAACATACCATGAAGCTATACCTAATTTTGATTATCAAATTCTTTTGATAATAACACGGTCACCTCTATCTGGACAAGGATAACACCATTCAACCAGTGCTATAATCTCTGCTCCATTTCAAAACGCTGTTATATCTTAAATGACAAATTTTGTTGCTAGATGACCAGTTTTGTTGAAAATGAAGTTCCCAACCACTGTTTTTTCTCGTCTGTCCTTCACTTACTTCTTTACCTGTCTAGATAAATAATTGAAATGGTTGATGCTACGAAAGCAAGCGTGAGATGAAGAGAAAGGCATTGAGATTCCACATCCTACAAATACAGAAATGATGTTGTGCATAGTTTAGATTAGCCCGAAGTAACCCTCAGTAGTGATCATAAGTAATTAGCTGTGTATAAGTAGTGAAATTAATACATACTATGGATGCATAAATGCTCAAAACATATGATAAGGATGTTATATACTTATATGCAATGGATAATCTTTTACAACTACTTAGTTGTGTAACTGTTGATAGTTGCATACTTAAATGCACATTGCTTTGGTGCAAGATGGATCATATCTTAGGTGCACATATTCATTTTCATGTTCACTACATTTTCGAATGATCATTATATCTCCATTGGTGCATGAATATCTCTCTGATATATTCATGCGCATGCAAACACTAAGTGGCACTACTTTGCTTCAGATTGACACTATTTCCATCTGTACATTTTTATTGCTTAACAGCTTCGTGGAGTTTCAACTTTCATGCAAGAGATGCTGGAGACTGCATCCATATTGAAGGGAGCCACTCATAAGTCTTTGATCATAATCGATGAGTTGGGCCGCGGAACATCTACATATGATGGATTTGGTTAGTGTGACTCTCAGTTCCTATATTGCCTGAAACCCCTCCGTTTGTGTTTCTGGCTATTGGGGAGAGTAATATTGTTACTGATTTTGTTATCTTTATAACAACCCTGCCCATTCACATGATTAACTAACCCTCGGTATTAAACAGGCTTAGCTTGGGCGATATGCGAGCACATAGTTGAAGTCATCAAAGCACCTACTCTCTTTGCAACTCACTTTCATGAGCTGACAGCATTAGCTCATGAAATTAGTGGTCATGAAGATTCTTCGGGCAAAGTTGGTATAGCTAACTATCATGTTAGTGCACACATTGACTCGACCCATAGAAAACTGACAATGCTTTACAAGGTATGCAGAATATATACTCTTGTAAGCTACATATAATATACTGTTACGGCACATAGATGGATCGATCCTGGCTGGCTGTTGTTTCCAAATTATAGTGACGAGCTGGAATAGATCCAATTATCATTTTTTATTTTTTATTTGCCCATTGTTAATTGATCAGCCAGATGCCAGCTCTCATAAAGGGTGTGTGCATAATTTTCATCATGTTTCAGTCTAATGGTTCGAAGTGCGAGTGTCAATATGATTTTTTGATTCATTATGATCTGCTGAGAAAATCAGACGGTGTTTGGATAACCTTTTTCTCGTTGTTATAAGTTCAATGAAAGGGTATATCTAAACACCATTAGTGAATGCTGGATTAAATTTTTTGGCTACGTTCATAATTACTGTGATTGGAAAGTCCTCTGAGTCCTCTAAAGGATCAATTGTAGTGAGCTTAATTATGAGATATTGCTTCAGTCATTCGTGGGCTGTTTCTAATACACTGTTAATTATGCAGGTTGAACCTGGAGCCTGTGATCAAAGTTTCGGTATTCATGTTGCAGAATTTGCTAACTTTCCAGAATCTGTCGTCAGCCTTGCTCGAGAAAAGGCTGCTGAATTGGAAGATTTCTCGCCACTTTCTATCACAAGTGGTGATGTAAAACAGGTATACTCTTAAATTTTTTGGTATAATACTGTTATTGGAATTTTACATTACTATTATAGTATTATGCAGTAAAGTAATTTCGTTGATGTTTTCCAATACCCTTAAGTTGCTACAATTATTTTCACTGTTCAGTTATTTCATCTTCTTATTCCTGAGAAGCATATAATGGATTAAAAAATATTATTCGCAAGAATTACGAAAACCAGAAAAGAAATCACTAGTTCAAGAGAATTTCTTTATCTCTATTATAAGATTGAAAAGAAAGAAAAACTGGAGCTATAGTGGCGAACTTATCATCAAGATAGTTCTAGGTTTGTATAATCACCAGAAGTACTATATTAACAAATACATATCTAGAACTATTTTATTTTTATTTTCTAGGGGATTGTCTTCAAGAACACAGCACAGTTTAGTTATTAAGCATTCTCCATTTACAGTATCAGTTTAGTAAATTCGGAAGATTGTCAGTGCATCCTTTCTCAAATTGAAACTCACTTCTGCAAAGCGCTTGGCTGAAAAGATTGGTTATGATTATACAAATTACGTTTTATATCTAGCATAAAAGTAATGGAACTCATTGAAACTCATTTAATTGATCTCGTTAATGGTTTAAGGTGTTAACCAAGCGCAAGAGGGAATTGGATGTTGATGATATGTCCAGAGGTGCAGCCAGAGCTCGGCAATTTTTGAAGGATTTGACGGAGTTGCCATTGGACGTAATGGAACCAAAGCAGGCTTTAGAAGTAGCAAAGGAATTGAAGGATGGGTTAGAGAAGGATGCAGTTCACTGCAATTGGCTCCAACAATTCTTTTAGCCCCTTTTAAAATTATCTTCACCTTCAGAGGTATTTTCAGACTTGTGTTGTGCTGCTAGTTGAACTACTCATACCACATGATGGAGCTTTAAACGAACCCTCTTTTGTTCAGTAATTCTGTCGAGTTTGTCAGCTCCTCATCTGGTGACAGTCTAAAATGTATATATAATTTTGGCAATACTCAGTTTCCACTTGGGAAATTTCCCCTCCCCTTTTATTTCTCTCCAGCATCTACAAATTACTGCATTTTTTAGTGATTGCAAAAAGTTGGAAGAAATTGAAACGAAATGCATCCCAAGTCGTCGATTGTTGGTAGTTCAGTTGGCAACTTGTTGAGATGGTCGATGCCTAGGTGGATAAGAATGAACCTATGTGGTGATGCTCTTTTTATTTTATACACTAAGCCAGGATCGAACTTTCCTTGATATTCATAGTTGCATTACTTATAGCTTCCTTGTTCATAAATAAAATGGATTCGGAATTGTCCTTTGATCTCTACATGTTCATATGATTTGATTTCGGAAATGATGAACAGTAAATATCAGAAAGTATATGAGAATGGAATGGGTCTGGAAGTGTCTTGAGAGGGTGCTGAGAAGGTATTTTTGGTAGCTAATTAGTCATGTTGAAAAACGGTTTGGATTCCAAACTTCACGAGTTTATATAAGCATCCAAAACAGTTCACCCAAAGATGATATTTAAGTCCCCATTCCCAAACCAAATATTGGGGTAGTCACTTCAGCTTTACCGTTTGCTTTCGCTTAAGAGTGATCAGAATGTGTACAACTTTTGGCGATTCAACCTTTTCACCTTCTCAATTGTTCATGTTTCTCATTTGACATTTTATTTCTACCAAGAATTAAGTTTAGTGGTTGAATATGGAAATTGCAGTAACTTCAATCACCAATATTGTGTTTTTGAGGAAAAAACTAACATTTCACCCCACACATAATATATAGAGAAAGAGAGATTAAAGGATCTTCACTTTAAAATTCATCAAAGGGTTGATCTTTTTGAACAAGTACACAAGTTAAATAAGTTAATAACCATAGGCTTAAAACTAGAGGAACATTGAGTACTCTCTGGTGTTGGAAGATAGTCGTTTGGATATGATTTTATAGAGTATCCTCTTCTTTCCCCATTTCCACCATACTGGGGCCGCCATGCTCGGTTTCTTCTTTGCTCGTTTCCCTGTAGCCATATACATCAGTGATTGCATTAGAGCAAGTCAACCAAGAAAGTGTTATATGCAAGTTGTCTGCATAGTTTAAGTTATGATGAATGTAACCACTTTAAGACTAGTGGCCACGAAATTATTACTCGCATTAACAAGGTCCTGGGTCCGACTCCTTGCAAGGACCAAATTGAAAGAAAAAAAAGTTCTGATGAAAGTGGAGAGTAAGTGATTTTATTATGAGGGAACCGAGATCTCTTCACTAGGCAATACTGTAGATGCTATATAAACTTGCATACCAGGTAATTATGCTACAATCCTCTTCCCATTGACATATCAAGATTTCATGACAGTTTATCCAGTAACTGTTGATCACAAACAGAACCAAAGCCCAGCAGATCTATCCTCATACCATGTAAAAATATTTCAGTTGCAGAAGTTTTAGTTGAAGTAAAATACCTGTCCCTCTTCCCGTTGGGTAGGTGTCTAGGGGAGAAAGGAGAACAAATAATCTTCACTGATATTAAAACCATTTTTTATTTTATCCAATTTCTTACAAATTCTCACAAATAGAAGAGAAACTAAGTGTAGTTAGCGCTACCAAGTTGGCGGCAGCTTTGAGAGGAAATATTGAGATGAGCAAGACTTACTAGTTTTCTGAGCAGCATCATAGGAATCCAATTCTGACTGTAATTTGGAGATGCTGTCTTCTAGAGAAGGCCAAAAGTGCTTTTGGATTTTCAGGACCTCTAGAGTGGTTCTTAAGCCTGCAATGGAGGGTGACACGTAATCCAAGTTGCTTTCCGGACTTTCACCAAGCAAGACCTGCACCATGAAGTACAACCATCAGAAATAATAGGACATTACATACTGGAGGTAAGGAGAGGTGTTTTTATTAGGTACATACACCATGGAAATAGCTATGATAACTGATCCTAAATCAAATTCCTCTTCAGCTGTATGTGACTTGTCTCTACTTGCAATAACTACATTGTTTACAATAATTGCATGGTGCCTTACAGGGAAATTCAACCAGCCACTCAATACCATCCCATGGAAATATTACTATTTAGAAGAAAAAGAATATCTTTAAGTTAATGGAGAAGGTACAAATTGTTTTATGCTCAAATAGTGGAAATGCTTTCCAAAACTAGAAGTTAGTTCCAAGTTTTTCCACCCCAATTCATTTGCTTTCTATTGATGAGGGTTCCAGTTATGTGAGATCAGTTGAGGGGGGTATATATCTCAAATAATACGTGCAATGTTACCAACATGACCGAATTTTACCTTAATCACAGCAGCCGCAGATGATGATATTGAACGGAGATTATACCTGAAAAGGTAGTAATTTTAGATCAACATTTGACGGAAGTATGAATTCTATTTTAGCAGGACAGCAAGATTTAGAAACCAACCCGCCCTCAAGAATTACAAGCAATTTCCCACTGGAGAATGTCCTCAACATGTGAGTCATCTGTGCATAGCCGGCGGGAGTGACCTGAAAATACAAACACCGGTTCTGAATGAACAGGTAGCAATGGAAAAAAAATCCGAGTTTGTAACATTTTACTTTACATTAAAAAAAATGGCACGCATCATAGAACATCCATTAAATGTGGGATGATTTCATAATATTTACACAAGCCTTTGTGCTTCTATTGAGAAACAACCACAAGTTAATTCTAATTCTGTACTTCATCCACTCATGCGAGGAGTCAATATTAAATTTTGCCAAATTTTTTCTCGACGAATCTACTCATTAGCCAAAAAGACTCTCGTGTTATATGTTCCTAAAAATCGGTTTCAATCTAAATAAATCACAGAACATGATGTATTTGGAAAAAAACGGATACTTTACATCACAACAGCCAAGTGGATCTCCTCTTGCAGCATCAAATCCTGCTGAAATAATTGTGAAATCTGGGGCATACTCGGAAGCTGCATTTCAGCATAATTTGAACTCCATTAATAGGTTCATGCTAAAAGCTAGCAGCTATGATACTGAGCATTATCATGATCACATAAAGTACCAAAATATTGGAAAGGGAAGCACCTTATTGAAGCTACATAGAAGTATACTCATTTTATTTTTTGGCTTCATGGATTGACTTGTAGCGAAGGATCAAATAGAATGAATAGAAGAGAGGTATAAACCACAATTTGATGATTATTGTTTACCAAACGTATGTAGGCGGCCATATGTTGAAATTTCCTCACAAAATGAAAGGGGTAAAAGGACGTGGACATAACAGGAAAATGGACCAATAGCCGTTATAATTAATCGTCGCAGAGTAATTTGAAGAAAAGTTCATTGTACAAAAAAAGGATGATGATAAATCCCCTAAGATTCGAGACTATTTGACAAGAAAATTGTGAATAACAAAAGGAAAATAACTGATAATTTTTTAATTAATGACTTCTCCACCACGATTCTCAAAAGCTGATATTCAACAGTAAAGAACTTAGAGAGACATCATAGAACATAAAGGAGATGGAAATAAACAGGTTCAAAATATTCAAAAATATATGCTATAACAACTCCTTTGCCATTTGAATTAATATAAGAGAAAAATACACAATTCATTACAAAACGGATGAACTGGGTCGGCCTATATTTCACTATAAAATTGAAAGACGAACCTATCGGAAGCACGATATGCTGAAAAGCAAAAATGTAATCATTGTCCCCAACTCCTCCACGGCTCCATGGGATGTTCACACAGTAACCTTCTGCACCCATGCTCCCAACCTGAAGATGAAAGTGAAGATAGCAAACATGTGAAGCCCGATACATATAGCTATAAAACAAGGAATATTATCAGCAGGGGCGGACCTGTTGGGTAAGGGGGTAGATTTTTGAATCTTGATATATATTTTGAGTTTCATGTTATAAAACAAAGCAGTAGTTAGCTTAGTTGGTATAGTCTTTACGCAGTAAAAAGCTATGCAGGTTCAAAATTTAGCAGCATTAAACTGAGTTATGTTTTAAGACCTTTTAGCTTTGCTCCCTCCCCTTTTTATTTTTAGTTTTTGAAATTTGCCCCCCTTCATTTCTATCCCGGGTTCCGCCTCGTTGTCAAATTAACCGTGATTTTAATAAAATGAGGTGAAACACAAGAGCAGATATTGGCATATTGTTATACTTCAGATATTCCATCGGAAATAAATTTTATTTTTCTTGCTCAGAGTTAATTTAATCTATTTAGGTATGAAATCTTGTTCCATTGCTTAATCAGAGACTATTGGTCTAGTTTAATTTGAATAGCTTGCTCATCAACTTCATGGCACCATTCCTAATTTTAATTAATAGGTCCTTCTATTGCGCTTGTGGTTCAAAATAGCATATGGTATGGCGCTATGTTATAACCCCAAACTGTCTATAAATCTTTTTTCACTCCACTAAACTATAATTTAACAAAAACGAGCTACTAAATGCAATTTCTTGACAATCAAATACCTCATGTGCAGCTCCAGTACCAGGATAAAACCTACCACCCTCATGACGGTGCAAGGATACATATAGAACCTACAACAAGATTCAAGCATCAGAATAATATATGGCTTACAAAGTGACCCACATCAACAGAGTAGCTTGTAGTATAGAGATATTTAAATGAGAAACATTACAATTAGCTTACTTCTGCATCAAATAACCGATTGATACTTCATAACAGAAGGTACTTTAACGCCTTAAATATGAAAGATCATTAACAGCTTACTAGATAAAATCATAACGCAAGGAATGTTGAAGCTACTCAAGTATTATAGAAAATCATAAAATACTCACCGACTTGCTTTGGTCAAATATTTCTTGAGTTCCGTTCCCATGATGTACATCCTATAACATGTGGCTCCAACATTATTTCGCTAATCTCCTTGCAAGACAAATGTAACACTAAGTCATAGAGATTCCGTCATTACCCAGTCAACAATTAAAACCTTCTTTGCTCCAGCAACCTGAGCAGCAGAGGCAGCAACTGCTGCATTGTTATGGAGGCAGAACCCCATGGCATGTTTCACTCCAGCATGATGGCCCGGAGGGCGAACCTGGCAGATGAAAGTTAGTGAGATTTGGTTCATTTTCCAGATAATGTATGCGATTAAAAGTACCTCCACACCAATATCAAAGATACATACCAAAGCAAAACCATTTTCAGCTTGCCCTGAGAAAATAGCAGATGCAAGATCAGAACATAAACCGGCTGCAAGCCTAGCAGCACATGCTGAATGTTCATTTGCATATGTATCAGGTGTGAAATAACTGCAGTGTATATTCACAAAATAAATCGAGTCAACTTTAGATGGATAAGTGAATACAAGCACAGTGATGCCAAACATATCTGATCATGCAAAAGAGAAAGAAACATTAGTGAAGATAACGTGGCCTGGAAGTACTACACACTTAAAGGGAATGTGATGTATACCTGGCTAGCATACGGCTTGTAAGGTCCACAGCTTCGATATTCTCCAAAGCATGGACCTAAAAGAACCAAAGGAAAACCTCAATAGTTTGTCAGGTTACTTTACACCCCATTAGACCAGAATAAAGTTTTGGCCACAACTACAATGTCAATTAATAATGACAACTTATGGCCAGTTACAATCATTGTATCTTCCCACCATCATACTAGTTAAAATGCACATAGTAAATGTAAACCCAGTTCAGGTTCAAGGAACAAGAAATATTCAAAACATTTTCAAAAGGCTATGAACACAGATGTGGCATTCAAACAATCATATCCCTTTTCATGGTGGATCTCATCCTTGTTCTACTCAACTTGCAAATGGTATATTTCTTTCGCCCTTGAAGGAAATTACAAATAATATACTACATAAAATGAAAATAAATTATTTCAATGTCCAAAGGAGTCAAAGTTTTTGTGCTCTCTGTGTCTTGGATATAATGGAATAAATCAAAATGGCTCATTACACTACCTACGCTTCTTATCTATTACTCTTGGGTCAATTTGAACACAGCCTCCCTGTTATCACAGGGGTAAGGTTGCGTACTATCCGATCCCCCTACCCTGGTCAGGGTGGAGCCTCTTCAAAGGCACCGAGCATATTAACGTTAATGTAGAAAAATGAAAATGAATGCGTACATCAAGCTTCATTATCCCCCTCATGTCTTACCATTTCAAGTTCTGGTTTTGTAATTTCTCTTGCTAAGATGGGGTAGCATTTTCCAGGAAATATGCCTGCAGATATAGTTAGTAAAGTCTAGCTTCAATTCAGTCTAATCAAGAGAATTAAGTTATGAAACATAACAAGTACCATGTAAGTTTCCACACAAAAATTAAAAACTTTGGAATGTTCAGCAACTAGCAACACTATCACTGTGCTCTGAAAAAATGGATCGCCAGAAATGGGAAAATCACCTGCAGTCTCAAGGCTAGCAGCAATGGCTCGCAGTCGATCTGGCCTTTCTGGATGTGGATGAGATTTCATTACAACCTGATAAGTATATATATAAAAAAGAAATACAAGTTAAAAGAAGTCATATAAACATCAGTACATCCATATAGCCACAGTAAAGAACAATAAACAAGCATGTTGTTCATGTTTGAAATAATGTGGGTACCTCTTCATGAAGCAACATTCTCTCATCAAATCCGATCAAAGTTGCCCTGTCTGAACCAAATTTCTGAAAGCACGAATCTGCATTGACAGAAACTTAGATATTAAATTTAATGCAAACATGTAAATCAAATCCAAATGTATACAGCTTTTATATCAATTTAATTTTAATGCAAACACAAACTTAAATATTAAATAAATACATAATAAAATTGATAGCTCTTCATCATCAATAATAATCTAGATATTATACTGCACAAGATAAACACAATGAGTAACAATCTTTATATTTTTGGATTCCATCCGACTCATGTACACATGCTCCTCCATCAGGCAAGTGAGGAGATGCAAAAAACCCACGCCTAAGGATTCCAGATTGTCTATGTTCTCCACATACCTACAAAGAAACAGTAACTGCAATGATCAGATATACAACTATATAAGTCTACATTCATCATCATGCAACTCAAAACTGTCTAGGAAGCTTAAATTTCACAGCATTACCACATTACTGATATTTTCGGTATATAGGAAATAAAGGTCTATCATAGCATATATTGGAACTAGGGAATGAGTTAAAAAAAAGCATACGTCACAATGTACTAGGCCATCAAGGTTTGCCATTGTGCAGTTGACACAAAACCACTTCACAATTTCAACATGCTTTTCTATTGGCTGCCAATCACAGTCCTCTTCATCCTCATCGAAATCATACTGGTTGTTATACATCTCTTCCAAAGTGACACCAGTTTGTCTCTTTGTACTGTTCTGCAGGAAATCACAATATTATTATTTTGTATCCACCAATCCACTAACAACGGGATTTCTCAAGATTATACAAGATAGCAAAGCCAAATATAAAGTATAGTATTTCTTTCTTACAGACTCTACATGCTGCTGAACACTACAATCAGAATCTCTATTCGGCATTTCTGATGACTCCTTGCCAGCTTCACCAGAAGTAAAACTAACCCTTAGAGAACCATTTTCCCCATGTGTTCCATCTACTTCTTGGGTCAACTTTTGTTCCTTGTGACTGTAAATATTGCTGTCAACATTTCCATTTTCGGGATGACTCATTTGCAAGGTACTCGAACCCATGCGTGATAACAGTTCTAGAGCGATATCTGCGAAAAGAATATCTTCACATACTGGAACAATGGAAAATGATAAGAGGCTATAAAAACAAACAAAACCCGAAGTTAGCACTAAAGATCTTCCATTTTAATTCTAATTAGAAATATCAGCACTAACAATACCAAAATAAAATAAATCAACCCAAAATTGGCAAGATTATGATAAATAAGAAATCATCCATTTTTCAATGATAATTCACTCATTTAAGTTAAATGGATAAATAATTCAGCATATAAAGATGGACTTTTTACACTTCAAAAATAAAAACTTCAACAAATTTTTCTACAGACAAAATCTATTTCACCAAATCAAATGCATTATAATTATGATATAATTAACGCGTCATTTTGCATATTCATTTAATGATACTATTACCTCCATCCCCAAAACATACTCCAGTTTCGAATTCTGATGGTCTGACTTTTTTGAACTCATCATATTTTTGTATATGTTGTACAATATTTGGTGAATAATATATCAAAATATAATATTTTCAACCTAATATAATTTTGATTCGAACAAAAGTTATGTGTCACAATTAACACAGCTTTTTTAATTAATGTTAACTAGTGAAAATCAAAATAGGCAATCTTTATGAATTCAAATAATATTTGGGGAAACATAACTAGAAGAACAAACAATTACAACTACCATTAAAGAAATTTATAGCCTTAATTAACACACCTAACTTAGATTGAAATCAAATTATCATATTAATTGTAAATTAACTCGAAAAATACTATCTTTTGATATATTTTTCATTTAATATCAGACACCATATTCAAAAATATCTAAATATTTCACTTCAAACTTCAAAAAGTCAACCATCAAAATCAAAATTATCATATTAATTGTAAAGTAGCTCGAAAAATACCATCTTTTGATATAATTTTCATTAAATATTAGACAACATATTCAAAAATTATTTAAACATCTGACTACAATATTCAAAAAGTCAACCATCAAAAAGTCAACATTGGTTGAAATACAAGAATAAAATCCTAAAAAAGTCAAAATCCTAAAAAAAGTCAACTTCACATACCAAAATGGGCTAGGGTTTCATGCAATTCTTTACTCTTAAAAAGTTGACAAATATATAAATATTTAACTTCAAAATTTAAAAAGTCAGTCAAAATTGGAAAATGAGCAACATTAATTAAAATAGAAAAATAAAACAAACGAAGTCAAAATATTGAATAAAAGTCAACTGAACATACCAAAATTGACTAGGGTTTTATGCAATTCCTGATACTTGAAAAGTTGACAAATTTGTTATTAATAAAAATTAGCTAGTTGGAATGTGTACACGTGGCAGAAAAGTGGCGGCGATACACGTGGCAGGGTGGCGCCGCCTGAGTTAAGCTGTGCTAGTGTAATGGAAGAGGAATCTTTTTGGTAGATCCTCATCTATAAACTGGTGGATCAATTTGGGCCTTTCAAATTGGACATCTTTTTGGGACAAATAAAAAGCCCAAAATGGCAATATAACCCAACCCGATGAGTCCTCACTAAAGTTAATAATTTTAAAAATTAAAAAGCCCAAAATGGCAATATAAATCCATCGCCCATCGGGTTTCACTTCTTTTTGTTACCGCTGTATGCTTTAGCACCCGTGCAACCTGATGGTTATACCCAATCGGTCGGGGTTTCGCGCATTTTGGTTTCGCCCAAGCATGGTTTTTCATTTCTCAACCGCACGAGTCCCTTTGCCGGGTTACTGGTATATAAGGTAACCTCTTTACCCGTAACTGCGTCTATATATTTTAATAATAAATTATATTTTATTCTTTGTATAATTAATATAACTCTACTTATCCTTGGAGTACTTTTTCATAAAAAAAATTCATAATATTATAAAGCTAAAAATTCAATTCAAAAAATAAATGTCATTTGAAATGAATTGGGCAGCGGTGGGGTAAAACCCATTACCCATCAGGTCTTTTGAATTAGAGTCGGGTTGGGTAACGAGTCTATAAGTCAAGGGTCGGGTTGGGTTTCTGGTTAGAGCATTCAAAGCAGGTGGCCTGAGTATCAGTATCGTTAAAACTATACCATTGCCATCCCTAATTTTACATGATTAGTAATATATATATATATATAGAAAGTTTGATTCGAGAGAAAAGATTTGATATAACTCATTAACTCCAACTGAGATAGAACTTCATTTTCATGTTCGACCGATATATTTGAGCCAAGATTGAACTTCATTTTCATAAATTGCCGAAGCGAACTCGCTCTCGACGCTGCTGGATAAAATGTATGATTACAAACTTTTTAACTTCTTTTTTGGGGCTAAATAATGCATAAGGCTAATATTAATTATAAGTGATCCAAAACATTTGTTCTTATATCCGGCTAAAATACTATCAGGGCAAAGAGCCATAACCGCTTGAATTAAAGGAACTAATTGAGATATCAAGCAAGTTTACAAAACAACAACCATCGGTCGTGGCATCACTCAAAATAACTTGCACACGCCTGACCTTTTCATATTCTTCATTTTTGCCACTCTTGGTCTTCTCGATTTCCGTAAAAGTCTAGTCCATGTCACGTAAAATTATCAAGAATGAAAAAAATAATATTATTATAATGGTTCCAAGTATCATGGGCCAATAAAGATTGCTCCACCAAAAGATCTCGTAACTTGATATTTATTATCATTGTCGAGACAGATTCCTTCATTAATAGTTTTTTTCTTTCTCAAGGATACATCATTATCATCTAGAAAGGCTCAGACCATTTGAAATTTTAATACGTATCTGGTCCTCTACATCATTCTCAGACAAGAATTCATTTTGAGAGTTCGAGCTTTACGAAGCCAGGGACGAGGGATTTTCTGTGGTTGATATTTTCTTTGGTTTGCGGTCAAGGCTAAACCTGGGCAAGATGTGACAACGCTACTACTAGATTTACACCAAGGCTGACGAGGGTGGTCGATTAAGAAGATCATTTCTAATGATCTAGACGGTCCGGTATCACTACAAAGAGAGTATACCATTGTTATTATTATTATTTTATTGATAAAGCTCAGGCGATATCTAGGATGTTATGATTAGAATTTTGAAAAATAAATCGTGGGTATTCCAAATGTTTTTAGCGAAAGCGATGAACTAAAAAGACGATTTGTTGACTGACACAAGTGCAAAAAACATTCGCTGTAGTGCATTTTTTATGCTTTTTGTTTAAGATTATCTCGGGGTCAAAGTCCAAGTAAGGAGGAGAGTTTTCTTGATGAATTTTTTAATTTTTTGAATTTTTTGTTTCCAAAGATTATTCTAAGGTTTTTGGTTTCGATGAATTTGTAGTTCGAATGGATTTTGCAAATTTCAATGGTGTTAATATTTATTAATTCTACGGTAGATGTCTTTTCATTTTAGTGTGGGGTTTAATATACACTTGTCTCAGGTCTTCGTGGGTTTGATTGAGGATCCCGTCAATTATGAATTTGGGAAATTTTATTAAGATTTGAATGTTCCAATGCAAACCATTGATATGAGATCGTTGACTTTGGCTGATACAGGATCAAAGGTAAATTGATTTATGAAAATCGCTTATGATTTAATGTCAAGAATCCAATAATCTTTCCATATGTCAATATTATTTGAATCCATCTCCAATTTCCAAAATCATGTGTTCTTTTAATTTGGATTTAAACTCACAGGCTTCACAGTCCGTAGATGGATTATTTTTCTCAATGTCGATGGGTGTGAGAAATTGGGAAGTATTTTAATTTTAAACAAGGTGGTCATAGAATATTAGGTTGTCGCTAAGTCTCCAGCCCATTCTTTCATGAGGTGAGGCAAGATTAAAATGGTGCAAGTGTTTGAAACTAAGACCTCCATTTTCTTTGCTATATATGGGAAATTCTAGTCAATCTGGATGTAAGATTTTTATAACCTCCATTGTAGAGAAAATTGGCTAGAATTTTATCAATTCATTATATGGGAAGAGGAACTTGTGTATTCCATCGATAAAACCAAATCGATTGAGAACCGATTTACCCAGAAAATTTTTCTAGCAAAATTAAGAAATTTGGATTTTCAACTTAAAAATTTGTTTTTATTTTTTTTATGATATTAGAAAAGAAAGCCTTCCTATTGGTTTTGATTTCAAGAGAAATCCCAAGATATTTGCCAAACAAATCAGATGGTTTAATATTTAAATCCTCAAGAATTTTATTTTTTGAAGAAGTTGGAGTGCAAGGGCTGAAAGTGATGATGGATTTATCAAAATTAATAATTTTTCCAGAGTCATCACAAAAGTCTTTGATTGTTTTGAAAAAGTTTTTTATGCTTTTAAAGTTAAGATGTAAAAAGAAAAAGCAATCATCTGCAAAAAGGAGGTGGCTAATTTTTGGGCCATGTCTTGTAATAGAGATCCCATTAAGATTATTTGTAATTGAGAAACGAGAGGGTAAAGGTAGAAATCTTCGAACAAATGGCAAAAGACCGAAAGCGGTTCTTGACGGAGCCCACAAGAGGGCCTAAAAGGTGTGGTTGTTTGTCCATTAACATGACATAGAATCAGATAGAAAGGCCAGATTCTATTAAGCGTAAGCTAATCCAACAGATTCGAACTTAAGCTTTTCAAGAACCTCAAAGAGAAAATTCCAATTAATTCTATCAAAAGCCTTGCTCATGTCAATTTTGATAAAGAACAAGCCCATTTTTTTTGTTTTGTGAAATGGTGGAAACGGTAATGAAAGGATTTATTTTACCATAAGTGATGTTATTCTGGCAGGTCTCTTTGAATGAACCATTTTGAAAAGGTGAAAGGAGGGTATTAAGGTGGGGTTTGGGTTCTATTAACCAGGACTTTAGGAGCAATTTTATAGATGACGCGTAATTACGCCGATCGTCTAAAAGTTTTTTTTTATATGTTTCAAAGTAGAAAGATTTTCGACGCAGAAATAATTTAACGTTTTATTTTCGAGAATGTGGCCGTTGTTAAGGAAGTCAAGGATGGTATTTGAGAGACTGTCACCAATAAAATCCCAGATAATTTGATAGAATTCAGCAAGGAACTCGTCAGGTCCCGGAGATTTATTATGTGACATTTGAAAGTGCGCTTTAACTCTACCTGCTGTGAAAGGTCGGCTTAGGGTTAATAATTTGGTGATCGAGGTGTGTGGAGATGTTGTGTAATGTTTTGAATGTATTGGTAGTTTTATCATGATGGGGGATGTAGAGATTTTTGAAGTAGTCTCTACAATGATTTTGGATATCCTGCTTTATTGGCAGGTTAAATTCATTTTCATTTGTCAATTCTAAGATGGAGTTAATTTTCATTTGAATTTGACACGCAGCATGAAAACTTTGTGTTGTTATCTCCTTCGGAGATTGCTTTGATTTTCGCCATTTGTTTCCTAAATACCTTTCGAAAGAAAGCAAGGCACCGAGCTTTAGATCTCATATGTTTTTCCAAAATTTGGTTATTAAATTTTTCAGGATTATTTTGAAATTTTTCTAGATCGATTTAGTCTTTTACCGTTTAAAAAAATGTTGCCCACCTAGTTTTATTTCCATTTTTTAAGTCTCTCTATAAGAGATTTAAGGAGAAGGCATTTGAGGACAGGATCCTCGTCATTTAAAGTCCAAGAGATTCTTCGATCGTTTCTAAAGCGAGGAATGGAAAGGAAAATGTATGTCAAGTCAAAGGTCCGATAGATTTTCTGGCTCTTTTGTAGAAATGATAAGCTTGACTCTTCATGATCCGATCTTTGAATAGGCAACATGCATGCTGCTAATGGAAAATTGTAAAACCACCAAAATTGCTCAGTACGCCTGCTTTTCATAGACCGTTCTTCCGAGTCTAGTGCCAGACTAGGTATAGTGACATCCCAAAGCAGGGAGATCTTCCAGTCCCAGGGAGGTCATAAAGTCAAGGAAAGTGCCCGAGCCTTTAATATAATTAAGGGGGTGGGGAATTTGTCCGAGTTAGTTAAAATTTGATTAAAATCGCCATAAAGAAGTGTGGGAGAATTGTTAAGACCAAAAATAAGGTTGGAGATAAAATCCCAAGTTTCTTGTCTGAGATTAAGTTTAGGATGACCATAAATGCATCCCAGATACCAAGGAATGTTAATTTCAAAAAAAAATTTAAACAACATGAGATTTTTAAAAAAGGAATACGGGTTAATAATATTAGAATAGACCAACCTAAAGGTCACACCAGTGCCCTAAAGCATCAACTCCAAAAGAAATAGGAAATAATAAAACGTGCAAGAATCTCATTAGTCTTATTTATTTCTCTTACAAAAAGTTTCACCAAGAAAACAGATATCCAAGGCTTATAACGCTTGGTTGAGCAGAAAATCCGAATCTAGAGGTCTGACCAAGGCCTCTACAAATTTAACAGGATTTTCATGATGGCACTGGGTCATGAGGAACAACCACCAAAATCCCTTTTTTATATTACGAAGAGAATATTTAATAGAATCATAGACATTTAAGTAATTATTAATTAAATTGAGAATGGAAAAGAAAATAAATTTGGTTACTCTTCAATTTGCAATCTTTCCTTGTATCACGACAGCTGAGTCCTCTTCTTCATTATCCAAATCCATTAGAGTCTCATCTGAATGGCCCATGTAATTCTCTCTTCTTCCTCCAATTTTTTCATATCCGGCTTGATGGTTTGAATTCCAAAGGTCCAAGGAAACATTGTTTTTTCAAGATACTTCACCACCATTAAAGTTTCTATCCTTCAGTAAGTCTTCCACCATAACCCTAGATCTTTTTTTCCCCAATAAAACTCGCTCCTTTCAACAAGACCAAATTTCTTCCGTGACTCCGAAGTGACATCCGCATCAACTAAACAAGTACGAGAACTGCATTGTTCAAGCTTTCAGCCTATGTTCAAGTCACACTTTCATGGCAAAGCCTGTGTAGAAAGATTGGACTTTAAGTGGTCAGTAATTACATTGTCAAGAGCCTATCCTCAGTTTCATAGCATAATGAGCCGGAGAGATCCACATTTGTCTTGTGAGGAGTTCACCTTCCTGTGGAACTCGTTGATATCAATTCATCCATGGTCCAAAATATGAACTCCGGGTGTCGCTTTCTCCCTCTTTTTTCTCTTGAGCCGCCCCCGTAAAAATCAATTTATCCCCACTTCCTTTATTCCATTCTCCTGAACATTCCTAAACAACAATGCCTAAGATGCCTGAAGTATGGAAGTTTTGCCACACATGAATCCGCATGCATACGTATTGAAATCGGCTCATGTAGAGTCAGCCATCCTGACGCCGGGTGAAGTTTCGCATCGTAGACTAAGTCAAGAGAAATTGGAAAAGTCCAAGGCCATCAATTGGTCTATCATTACATACCGTGAAACCAACTCGTTCAAGGCTTTTTCCAAAAAAAGAGTACCCAATCTCCTAAGTCCCTACGCTAAGCAATCTCAAGATGTCTTTAATATCGACCTGTGTCGCTAGTAGCTTAATCCTGAAAGCAACATTCTCATCAATTAAGCATTTGAGCTGGTCAGGAAAAGTGGTCACAGCCTTGTATGGACTGGGGCACATCTTCGGTTTGTTTCAAGAAGCTTGCTCAATTTCTTCTTCCACAAGGTCAATAAGAGTGGAGAGGGAAGTCGCCGAGGAGTCCTACCTGAAGGCAAGTGGGCAAGTGGGGGTAGTTGGGGGAGCGTTATTAAGATTGAAGTTTGATTGGCGAGGGCCTGGGGGCCGAGAGGTCCGGGATGTATGGAAATGGGTTTGTCCCATGGGCTCTCAGAAAATGCACAATATAGAGATAAAGCTGGATGAACTCTACCGAGTGGGTACCTTTCTCAGCGCTGGTGGAGGATGCTTTGAGGAAGTTGGTCATTCCTGGGGGCAGTATTGTAGTTTAGATGAGCTTTATTTTACGGGGTTCGCCAGGGTTTGCTGTATGGGAGCAGGATCGATGTTGTATATCAATCTTGGTTACTTTTGATAGGAGAGTTATCTCCAAGGCGGATAAATGTCAGCCAATGGATTGAGGTGGTAAATAAGTGGAGGTGAATTATCAAAAGATTAGAGTTTTCAAGAGGGTCAAATAGATTTACGGTTGTATTTCCGTAAGGATCGTGTGAAAGTTGGGAAATACCTAACTCGGGATCGGGGAAAAGAGGAACACTGCGTCTGTGAAAACGCCCTGTGTATCGGGTCTTGGTTGCTGCTGCGTGACATGTTCAAGGTAGTTGAAGCAGAGCCCCTTTCAGGTACGCTGAGAAGAATGAAAGATCGATGGCCTATTCTCCCACAAGCTGCAACAAGCCCCCAAGATAGCTTCAGTCCGAATGCTGATCCATTTAGGTGTTCTCTTGCCAAGAATGCAAGTCCTAGCATTGCGCAGAGGGACTCTGATTTTGACTGAACGAATTGCATCGCCTGAAAATGGGAGAAAATTAACTGCACACAATGCAAACCATTTTCTTATCTCACATTGTTTTCTTTAGAGAATTTGTGGCCTCATGGAGCTCTTTAATCCAAAGACGATATGGTGATTTCCAAAAGTTCTAAAGAACAAGGTCAGTCCAATGTTGCAGATGAGAGGTTCCATTAATGTTATGTATATCTTAAGACATCATCCAAGTCTTCAACGACATCAGAAATGAAGAAATAAAGAGAACCCTTCTTTCCACATTAACGACCCTCCGGTGCCCAACAACCATCCACATACTGGCCCTTTCAAAGAAGTTATTCAAAGATCCCCAATGCATGCTAATGCAGAGTTCCTCGGTTAATTTATCTGTTGCCTCTAAGTTCGAATGCCATCCATTTGTATGACAAAGTCCTCTTCTTGTGCTGGGAGTCAAATGTGTGGTGCGAAATGGACATTTTAGGATTTTTCTTAGTTGGTTTATATGCTTATGATCGTGACAGGCTCAGAGAATTAGTCTTAAATGGCTATTGGTATTCTGCTATCCGCTATTGTCGACATTTTAGCAGGAGTTAATGTTTTGATTGTACTTAGGATAAAACGATGATGACGCTCAAATATAATTGCAACCGAGGATATTATCGGGGTGATATTTTGGTAGAGAAAACTGACGAAAGTTATGAAGAAATAGCTGCTTGAAGTCGAGATCATGTGTTACTGGGATGCTGGGAAATAGGAGAAATAGCTAAAGGGAAAAGTCGCGGGTAATTAAAACCGAGAGTGTGGTTAGCATGTGCTGATGCGAGAAGTTAAGGATCGCAGAAAGTGAATGTTTTTTTGCCGCAACGCATCGGGTAAAGCAGGTAAACAATTTGATAAGTAAAAAGAGCATAAGAGATGATCAAAAAAGTGGTAATGCTGGGGAGGAGAAAAAGAGCGATTTAATTAGATTTTTGTTAGATCAAGATCTAAAAGGCGATTCGCATAAAGACAAGAGAAAAACTGTGGGTAGAAAGCTAGATGAATCTATCATTCAACTAAATTTAAGCCTATTAAATTGTTTGATTAGCTAACTTGAAGAGCTCTAGCATGACATATGTATGGATTACTAATAGATTCCACCTAACTCGACTCATTAAATGTCTCACACTCGATTTTTATACAATTTTTTTTTATAAGTAATGCAAATATTAATTAAAATATCTAATCTTTATCGGCTTGAGCTAGCATTACAATCAAGAATTAAAGGAGCTAATTGAAATCAACTGTTTACAAACAACTAATATCGGGTCAAGTAATCAAATAACGTAAGCAATACATTCATCAATTCATTATTCTTCAATTTTTGTCAATATTTGCTCCTTTCAATCTTCTGAAATTGTCTAGACCGAACCTGCGATGTGAAATTATTAGTAACGAAAAATAAAGCATGTAGTCTATGATGATTGACGAGGATTGAAGCAGTGAGAATAGCTTCACCAAATGATTCACAACTAAGTCTCTTCGGGTCTCTATTGCAAGTGTAAACATATTTTCCTTCAATGATTTTCCTAGATCCTCTGTGATACATGTATTGTTGGAAATCAATGAAAATTGATTCCCTTTTATTATGCCCGCTATACAATTAAGGTCAATTCATTTTACCAAGTCAAGTTAACGCGATTATCGAATTGTGTTCAGCCCTTTAGTACTGTATATATTACTAGTGTGAGTTTTCATGATAATTTGGCGGGGTTATGAGCCATTGCCAGATTTTCATTAATCGTTATAATAGTATTAATTGGTCAATTATTATTATTATACAACTTACTATTATCTCGAGCCTGTATGTCACACACATACAAAATGATATTCTAATTATATTTCATGCATGAAATTGTGGGTAGATTTCTGTAAATCGAGAATTTATTCTCTAAATACATATATATTTGTCAAATATATATTGATGAACATCAACTGGTTAAACTTGCAAGTTTAATTTAATTGCTAAATTTGAAATTTAATTTAATAACTTTGATAAAGTTGATTCGATAATGACTGCTAGTATTTTAATTGACTTTGTTGGTTAATTAAAATAGAACAACTCACTAGACTAATTATTTGATTAGAAGCACATAACGTATCTAATTAAGTTAACGAGTTAAACTGATTTCTTAACGAAGCTTCTTAACGGATGAAAATTGCTAAATGGTACGAAGAAAGAGATAAGGGTTTTCTATTTCATGAAATCATAACCCTCGCTTCCTCCCAAAACCGGTGTGAGCCTTCTCTCTCCATTTGGAAGAGATTTTCTTCCATTTGTTCATCAAAACTCTAGTGTTAAGCTCTTGAATTGACATTTTTCTCTCTTGTGTACAATCTAGAGTGACATCTTTTGGTATCGACAAGCGATCGAGCAGGTTTTGCAAGGATTCACGTGCCTATAGTTTGATTTCATCTGCCTTCCAATCAAGTAATGTAGAAGAACTCTTTATTTATATTGCATATTATGTGTTTTAGATTAATATATGTCATTTGAGGATCAGATGCGTGAATTTGGTATTTTATCACAATTAAAAATTCATATACTGGGGATTCTAACATGATATCAACCAAATCGTCCAATAAATACCGATACAAATCTTAAAAGTCCGCCCTCAGACATGTCCTCTTGCATTGGCTAATGTTGAGGGATTGAGTTTTGCTGGAAGATGAGGGGATGGTCATATTATGTTGACTAGTAAAGTGGTAGAAATTAGGCCGATTTCAAGGCCTAATTTCATGTCCTCTTCCCTTGTTTTCACGAACTCGTAACTTTTCTTATGGACAATATTCATGAGAAGGTGGCTTCGGGTTAAAATGGTACTTGCTAGATTTGGATCTAAAATAAATTCACTTATTCTTTTACGGATGATAGTTTTTCTTTATTCATCTTAATCAAGAAAGTATAAATAAATTTCTGCATTACTATTAAAGATTTTTTGAGCCGACTTAGTAAAATTATTAATGTTGGAAAATCAATTCATCACTTTATCCTCACACCTCGAATGACAAAAAAATAATATTCTTAATGAGTTAAAAATTTAATTCTTCGGATTTTTTGAACTTATTCATTTCTCTCATATCAAACTTCAATACAAACTAATATAAAAATTTTTGCAAAACATTGTGATGTAAAAATTAAAATTAATGTTCTTAGTTGGAAATTCACTTAATTTGCTGAAGAACTTAATTTTATCAAGTCGGTTCTTCAATCAATCGCGGGTTTATCTAATGGGTATTTACAAATTCCTCTTCGCTATCCTCAATGAAATTGATAAGATTCTCATACAATTTTTTATATTAATTATATTAGTTTCATACTTTCATCCATGTTTGACTTCTTTCATAAATTATTAGGATGTGTATGTTTGATTTAGCTCTACTTTTTACATTTGTTTAAAAATTATTAGCGAAGGACATAAATGTTTGCTAATATGGTGTTATGAAAATAAAGCATCACTTATATTAATAATGTAGAAATATAAGGTACTTTTCACATGTATTTGTGTTCATAAATGTAAGTAAAATCCAAAAAAGACTTTTGGAATGGAAAAAGAGTAGTAAAATGAGGAGAGAATATAAATTCCACACAATGAAATAAAAAGATTTGTCACTGATAAAGTAATTGATACTCTTATAAAAATCGAAAACGATCTTTATTGAACCAATCTCAAACTACTAGATAATTGAGTTATTATTTTACATATTCACTCTTCAATTATAGTAGATGTAATGAAAAATTCTCTAAATTTCTGCTATATAGTAAACAATGAAAAAAAAAATTTATATTATTATAAATACATCTTGAAAAAAATGATTGTCACTGAAATTTAAATAGTTTAAAATTAAAACTCGAGGATGAGCATTTATGAGAGTCTAAGTCCTACTCAATAACAATTACACAACATAGTATATGAAGAATGAAAATATTCATAGATATTAATGAGAAAAATACTAAAATACCATTGTTTGAAAATTGTATTTTATGCCAATCCTCAATAAAATTTTACATCCATAACACCCAACTTATTTTTTCCAGTTATAAAATACTCTAAATGAATTGAATATTATATAATTTTTTGTTAAATATTAATAGTTTTAAATAGATAATTCCCTATTATGGATACTTGTCAGATATCAAAATGAAAAGATATACACAATATTATTACATTGATGAAGATATTTTGACCGACAAATAGATCAATTCATGAGGTAAAACTTTTTAGTAAAATAGATTAATGAAAATATTTAATCTAACCATTTGAAATAGATTATCAAGCGATGTTAATTTTTATTTATCGCTCTACTAATTTGAAAATAGATTAACGAAAAAATAAAGGAAAGAAAAATACATTAAAATATAGCATTTATTAATTATTTGAAATTATATATCATTGGTTGGTTGTTAATTTCATAAGAAAATTAATCAAAAGCATTGGAAATATGTAAGATAATTTTCTATGCTATAATAATAAACACATTTTGAAACAAAAAAAAATTTAGAACGACAACAAAAAACACGGAGGGAGTATCGTCATTTTCATTAAAAACAAAATTGGTATTCTTGCGCCTGACATACCAACCCTGTGAGTTAACTGTAGTTCTAAGTACAAGACTTCGCCTCTTCATGCAGCGCGAGATCGACTGACCGTCATAAGAAGCTAACCTTGCATCAAGTGGTTAAAGTAGGCCAGCTGCGACGGATCGCTCGGTTTCTTGAGCAAAACTGAAACCGAATCCTATTTTATCGTTCTTTCAAAGCGCCAAACCTAAATCTGGCTCGGTTTCAATCCAATCCTATTGTTCCATTGGTTTCAAATTAGCTGTTTTGAGCCAATTTTTGAGCCTATCATCTCTTGAAATAAAATTAAGTCTTAAGCATTCGTATATATAATCCATCTAATTTCAATGAACTCCTTTTAAGATTAATTATACAATATGAATACATATCTAAGGCACAATACTCACTCTCTTTACATATATTTTTATCCCCCTACATTATTAGCTGCTAGAAGCATGGCTTAATTTCATGTATTAACCTAACTTTTCGCAAACCTTCAAACAAGCACCACCTAAATTGTTCCATCTTTCAACTAGGCACTGATGCATTTTGGCACTTAACTTTCGAAGCACTTGACCTTTAAAACAAGAATATGTACTTTTGGAAGACAAAATCAAATTTTAGAAGGACAATTTAGTCAAATAATATCAAAATAACTCACCCTTCTTCTCCAACGAACCTTATCCCATTGCCACCTCTAGACACCAACTACTCACCACCACTCCACTATTACCCCCTCGCTCCCCCAAACCATCGTATTGGTAATGTTAATATGTTTTTCCAATTTGAAATTCTAAAAAAGAAATACTTAAAAATTTCAAAATCTAAATGTAAACTATCAAAAATAAAAATTAGAATCCCCAACAGAAGAATTTTAATTTTTTCCAAAAACCCAAACCGTGAATCTTTTATTTATCATAATTTCAAATTGTTAAAATCCCACCTCTGGAAGCTTAAAGAAGCAAAAGAGAAGAATTTGAAGGACGTAAGATGATGAATCGCTTGGCATTTTGATTCGGGAGACACGGAACTTGAACTTAATAAGATGTTCTTGCTTAATTCAATGATTCATATATCCATTATGTATTTAACGGAGATTCCGCCACTATACCAACCAATCTAATGCAACTACTTTGGAAAATCAATCTTGATTTATATCTTAAAAAGCAAACTACAAAGTCAAAGTATCGTTTTAGGTGTGTGTATTGATTGTTTTTTTTTTGAATTTTGAGTTTAGAGTTGGTTAAAATCGCTGAGCTCTGATCGGTTTTTGTGACCGAGAGCGCGCCAATAAATACAATGTAAAATTTGGATTGATTTTAAGAAAATGGTGAATTTGGTTATGTTGTTGATGTTATTTGCTGTGTGCCACGGTTTTGAAAAAAGTTCAAGTGCTTGTTTGAAAATGTTCAAAAGTCAAAATACCCCAGATGCCTACTTGAAATGTTGAACGATTAAGGTGTTGCTTAAATATTCGGAAGGTCAGGTACGAGATAAATTAAGCCTAGAAAGATTTATAATACATTATACCAATAATTTAACAAAGTTACATCTAAATTTCCCTCTTTAAAATATATACATACAAAAAACTACAAGATTCAAAAGTATAATAAATGAAAAATCGAGAAATCTACATAAAATTTAAAAATCGGCTATGTTCGGTTATTTTAGCGTCGACTCCAACTGCCATGGGCTGCTTCTTCCTGCATCGAACCTAAATTGGTTCGGTTCTGTAAATTTCGGTTATTTTCGGTTCGATTTGGTCGGGTTCCGGGTTGGTTTCGATTTTGTGCCACTCTAGTTAAAAGGAAAGTTCTAGTCCCCTAATCAATCGAGTCACATCCGCGATTAACTCCTCCTCCGGTGATATCTCCTCGCAGATGCACCTCGAGTGAGCCGCTAATGTGACACACACTTTCTCTTTCTTGGATTTTTGCTAATTTCCTCAATATATATATATATATATTGTAAAACCGGTAACGACTATAATTAATAAATTAAAATGCAGATTATTAAATTGATTTGAAATTTGGAAACCACTTTTATATTTTATTGTACGATAAATGTTATTGGTTGGGGAGTTGGGGCTTGTCGAGATAAGTAAAACGAGAGGTATCGATCGAATTAAAATGTTCAAGAGTCACTGTTACTATTGGGCCCACTTACTTAATCATCAAATAAGGCCCAAACCATCCAAACCCATTTCCCTTCCCCCTCTCTCTACGATCACGGTTTCTTCCCCCTCTCTTTTTGATTTGTTTCTTCGATTTCTCCTCCATCTCTCAAGCTTACTCCCAAACACATCCAAGCACACGCCTAAAAACATCTCACAATCGTAAGTCAAACACAATCGCCGACAAAGCCATGTAAATATATAAGCGCCGACAAAGCTACTGTGAATACAACAACAAAGGCCGATGTGCGCCACGTAAATCGAAATATAAGTCAGCCTGCTCTTACTTACCTCAAGCAATCTTCAACGCATACGTAATATAATCACATAATCATATCATGGCTCACAAATAAATCACACATAATCATACAATTACATGTATATCGCTTCCTACGTAATCATAACACAAATGACATGTACATCATTCTCACATAATCATACCACAATACTATCGCTCACAATTTAAAGTAAGTACCAGGCAACACCCGAGATATGTACTCACCTTCCTCATACGACCACAAAAACTTCCACGGACACAATCATGTAACCGCTTCCCTTACCACGATCAACGCCTAACAAAACACCCGTAAAAGTATAATCAAAACTTACTTGATAATACCCGCTGCTTCTAAGACACGCTACCAACTCTTAGCTGAACTATTTCCAAGCTTGGCTTAAAATGTCGGATAAATAATCTAATCAATAACCTTGGCCGGACACAACCCAATCGATCTCCCTAGAATTCCACCTTATTATTTTTTAAAATTTCAAATCAACTTATAAGTCATTCTAATTAACCTCCTCAAACCATAATTAACAACCTATACCCAAAATATCGATTATAACTCAACTTGAAAATAACACTTTTTCAACCCAATCCGCCTTTTAATCAATTTTAAATCACCAATTTAACATCACAACAACTACAAACGGTGTCCCAATTAAACTCCTCCCTACATACTTTAAAGTCTTATAAAAAATAACCCAAAAAGTCAACCGAAACCTAGAAAAGTCAACCCGACCATACATCTCAAACGACTTAAATCACGACCATCACTTATATACACGCAAGATCCAACAAATTAAGATTCATCATAAAATCAATTTATGTAAAGTCAACCAAAAGTCAACCCTCAAAATCAACCAAAAATGTTATTTTCTTACTCAAATCGTAGGTGGAAAGACGCCGGAAGCCTTACGAAACAACTCGGCGACTTTTATATGCAACAAAGTCAAATTAAGAAATTTTTTGAGTTTGAGCTCGCTACTGGGATCTCGCCAAATGCAAGAATTCGAGATGATATTTGTGATTTTGATGATAAGGTCAGGAAGATGATACTATCTCTTAAGTCAAGAAAAATCGGTGACATGAGTTTCAGGCCCGAAATCACGCAACAGCTATCGAATCCATTTAACGATCTAACTTAACTTTAATTGTCCCCGACTATTACTACTAAATTATAAATGTATTCGCCTAAATAATTCTATTTAAATAATATTATTATCGAAATTATTTATACTATCTCCGGTCCCACCATGCAATCGAAAATTTTAAATTTTTTTTCTAACATAACGGTTATTAAATCACCCTCCTAATAAAAATTTTGACCTTCTCGAAATTTAACAATAACCTAACAACCAAGAAAGAACATATATTTTAACACGTAAATCGAACATCATATAAAATAAAAGCAATACTAACTCCACTTCGCCAACCGGAACTGGATCCGACCCCATATGACAACGCCCACAATTTCAACGCAGAAAGACTACCGGGCCGCTAGCTCAAGATCATGATAGTTCTTCTCTCGTGATTCTCAATTGTCGGGATGCATAGGCAATCACCCTTCCCATTCTCAAGAGATCAAAACACACACCCCAATCCCTCGACGCGAAGATCAAGTATAAATCACGTAGCCCTCGTAATCAGACGGTATCACCAACACCGAGCCGAGTCAACTTCCCCTTTAATACTCCCTAAAACAATTCTCACAATCATCATCCCAACGAATGAACCCTTTTTCCTCGTCAACCTAGTCAATGGCGTCAAGGGATCAAAAAGAAAAGTCCTCGATGAATCTCCCCGTAGTAACTGGGCCAACCTCAAGAAACTCCTAACCTCACCACACTCGACGCTCCCAATTGTTCACACAGCCTCCAACTGTGGATCAACACAAATACCCCTCGCTGTAAATAACATGACCTGTATTGCACTTCGCCAACTAACTCATATTTTGAAAAACTCAGATACAACCGGGCTGCCTCAAGGTCCTCAACACACCGCAAATGCCTCTCATGATCCTCCTCCCTCTAGAATATAATGTAATATCATCAATGAATACCACCACACACAAACTCATCCAAATACTCCAAACACCGGTTCATCAAATCCATAAAGGTCGCCGGTGCATTCACAATCCAAACGACATCACTATAAACTCATATACGTCCATAACGAGATCGGAAACCGATTTCGTAATATCCTCCCCTCTCGATCTCAATCTTGAGCAACTAGACCGCAAATCAATCTTCTCGAGAACACCTTGGCATCTTTCAAATCAACAACCGCCAATTTCGGGCAATGGGTACGGTTCTAATTGTCACTTTATTCAAATCGTCTATGTCAATGCACACAACCTCATCGAACCATCCTTCTTTTTTCATTGGGAACAAAATCGGTGTACCCTTACCTGTGATACACTCCTGGTCCGGGATGAACCCTTTCTCCAACAACTCAAGCATCGAAATTGCACTGTAACTTGGCCGAGCCATCGCATCAAGGGAATAGAAATTGCCGCAATACCCTAATAACCTCAATAGCAAATTCGATCTCCTCTCTCTCTCGGGCGGCAACCCCGGTAAGTCCTCTCAGAAAGACATCCTCAACTCTAACAACCCGCATACATCCCTAATCTTCTCTCTTCTATTCAACCAATCACATACCCCAAGAACCCAATACACCCTTTCTCGACCAACTCCTACCTCAAGTGCTGACACAAAACTCGAAGGTAAAATTTTCCGTCTCTACAAATCGGATATCCGCCCGAACCCATAAAAGCAATCTCTTTCCGATGGCAATCAATAACGGCATGATGTTTCCCCAACCAATCCATACCCAAGATAAGGTCAAAATGAAAAAGCTCAAATGGAAGTAAATCGATAGACAACAACTGACCACATACAATCAAAAGTGAGATTACTTAAATACAAGTCTAACCACAACCGCCTTATCAAAAGCGTCATAATCTCTGCCGAATGTATAAAGGCACACACCACATAACGAGAGCACGGTAAAATAAAATTACGAGAAACAAAAGAATGCGCAGCCTTAATCAAACAACACCCTGTAGCCTCAATATCACACGTAAATAATAAAATTGCCACCACTGGGTATCCTCGCTCTCTCCCGCCGAAGAACGGCGTGCAATCCGACTTCGAGCCTCCGGCCAGTCGCTACCTACTGCACCTTCCTCGAGGTCCTCCAAATTATCCTTGGCCTCATGGCTGAAATATAATGGTCCGGTTCGTCCGGATTTTATCGGACCGCGGACCGCCCGCACATACCGGGTCCTTAAACCGACCTGACCGATAAGCCGTTTTTTTTCGGGGACCGAGATCACCGACTGTAACCGGGGCGGGTAATGGGTCCGCCGTGGGTTCGAACCGGTGGTAACCGTCCACCTGCCCGTATCACGAATACGTAAATACGTAATGCGTAAATACAAATGAACAAATAACAATCAACATATTAAGAATAACAACAAGTCAAGAACTAGGGCATCCAAAGTCTCAAACGCTGGAAACCACAACAATAATCAACAAATGTATCTAATGTTCGACATTTATCAAAAGCCTCTGTAACAAACTCCATCATAGGCATATCAAATGTAACGAGCAACAGTAAGCAATGTGCAAAAAGTGAAGACTGAACTCAAGAGGCTCTAAGCCGGGTCAGAGGGTCGGATTGTCCTCACCAAAAATGATATCAGTAGGTCATCAAAAGTGGTTCAAGCTGCCAATTGTACAAAAAAAACAAAAGACTAGTCAATTGAACGATTACACTATTTGAAAATGAATACATAAAAACAGAAATGAAGGAATAGTTAGTTAACTTACAATATTTTGTCCGCGACCCTTCTTAAGTCCATACATTTCTTTCACCCAATCACCTCCACAAAGTAGCATCTCAACTGTTTTAGTGTTCATAGAAGCTCTTTTAGGATCAATTATTCTTTTTCCAGCACTAAAAGTTGATTCTGAAGCCACAGTTGTGATTGGAATAGAGAGAATGTCCTTTGCCATTTTACTAAGGACTGGATATTTGGCCTACTAGCCATCCACCAAGTCAAAACATCAAACTTAATCCCCTTAAAGACATTTCAACGGGACCTCCTTAAGATAACGATCAAGATCCGAGGTCGATATTAATACCATCACCGCCGAGGAATTCTTAAAACTTTCTTTCCAAATTCCGAACCATCATCATATTCTTGAGTATCGGGACGGTCCTCGATGGCCAGATCTGCTCTCATACATCTTAAATAGGAGAATAATTTGTTTTGCAATTCTCTTTATACATTTTTGCATCATCACCCATTGGATACAGGAATGGATAAACCCATGTAATGAATATCATTTTATACCTATGGCATATGGTAACAATTTAACCCTCGACCATGTCATCATTGAACAAGAACTGCAAAGCATAGCATATGGCAAGAAGCAACCAGCAAGATACGGTATATGGCGCATTAGGCTAACAAACTGCAAGTACAAAGGTGCAACTAGTAAGACATGGCGTATTAGGCTAACAACCAGTAAGTATAGACAACAATAAGCAAAGATGCAAAGCAAAGATAAGAAGAAGCACCCGTGTGAAGTGTTGAATAAGCATAGGCAAAGGTGCTACAATACAACATGCAACACAATAAGCAGCATAAGGCCACAAGGCCAGTGCAACAATAAGCGCTAGGCTACAATAAGCAAGCAGTAAACAATAAGCAGTAACAATAAGCAAAGAAAATAATAAGCATAGGGCCTTGAATAGGCACAATAAGCGGTGCCCTGGGATCGAAGTCATCCTAGGCAATAGGCAACAATAAGCAGCAGGCAACACAAGCATAGCTCAATAAAGAATGGCAGGGGCCAAGGTGCCTCGGGGACCGAAGTCATCATAGGCACCAGGCAAGTAGGCAACACAAGCAGCAGGCAGCACAAGAGATAATAGTAAACATAGCCTCGACTGTGAAGTTCATCATATAGGCAACATAAAGATGCAAAGACAAGAGAGGCACACAAGATGGGGCCTCGATCGAGGTCATCATCCTAGCAGAGGGGTACAAGAAGGAAGAAAGACAAGAGATAACAATAAGCATATGCCTTCGTAATAGAAGTCATCAATCATCATAGTAGTCGCAATGACTAAAGAGATAACAAAAAATGCAAATGGCAATGCTTAACATATAATAGTTACCATAAATACATATCATAGTTACCCTCGGATCAAGCACTCTATCGAGATTAACACATTACTTTAAGTACCAATATTTATCGTGACTCTTGATTTTCATTTCAATCGCCAGTATCTCTTAAACTCGTGGATTTGTCGGGCTTGACATTCCTATCCAATAACACTTTCACTCTATGAAAGCAGATCTCACGCTTGGATGTAAGTCCCACCGATTATTCACATCGTAAGCACCTTCAAGAAATCGTGGTGACATAGAATGCTAGTATCCCACTCTGTGACGAGGTAGCGTGTAAAGGCTACATTCTTCCGCATATCTGGTGGGCCACACATTTCTTATACAAACAAGGCTGACAAGATCAACCAAAGTGAATTCCACCAGTTTTCAGACGCTAACCCGTGACTCCCCTGCTGCAACTCACTAATGATTTTCAAATGCTTTGCATCTAGCCTCGAGTTCATCAAATACTTTACACCATTCCTAACCTTGGCTTAATCACAAAGCTAATTATAGTCACATTCATCTTCGAATCCAAAGTTCAGCATGCGCGCACAACAATCGCATACTTAAATAGTCGACCATCAAGCGGGCAGTTCAATCTATTGGTAAAATCGATTTCAACTCTAGCAATGCTATCATTAGCACTTGCATTATCCACATAAATTGAAACTACTTTTCTCCCTTATATTGCAATTGTTTATCACCCCTTATCAACTCTCTACCATTACTTCCGTGAATGGTGCTGTGGTACAAATAGTAACGCTATAACTCTTTTATTAAGTTGCCATTTAGCATCAATATAATGACAAGTAACAGTCATATAACCTATTTTTTGTTCCCCAGACCACCACAAATCAGTGGTTAAACTAATCCTATCCACATAAGACATAGCTTTTTTCAACTTAACAGTTTCTGCATCATAGAAAGTTTCACAATCTTTCTTGACAGTATGCCTAGTGATCCTAATATACCGTGTGATATCTCTCTCAAAACTTATTAAATATAACACCTTCTATCATAGAAAATGGACACTCATGCCCCTAAAATCATACGAGCAGCCAGTTTCTCCGACTTTTTGTATGATTATATTTCCAAGTAGCTAAAGGTAGCAATACGTAACTGAACGAAGCATACTGAT